>MJUU01005869.1:53194-73306 GCA_002080025.1 Modiolus philippinarum | reverse complement strand
TCTTGGTCATACAACTATTGGCAATTTAGACCCCGAGTAAGTTATATTTACTAAAGAATATTTAGTCAGTGGTCAGTCTTGAAAGCCATGAGTTATGATTGTAAATATTAATAAAGTAGGCAATTCAAATCAGCTATTGTGGGAGTTAATTGACCAACTTAAAAGAAATGAATAACGTATGAGATAGCCTATTGGTATTGTTTATTGTAAAATAAAATGTAAAATATATTTGATAGAATTAATAGAATTAATAGAAATAACTAATACCATTTTCACTGGATCATATCCTCTGTATCAAATAAAATCTGTAGGTAGTCATAAATAAAGTAAATTGCATTTTCAAGGCAAGCATTTGAAGCATTTGAAGCAAAAAAAAAACCAAAAAACAAAAAAAACACAATATCACATGTGCAAAAGTTACCATTTACAATATAGGTAAAGTAAGTGAGAAACAAGTCGTAAGTCTAAAATGAATAATCCAAGGACAATGGCAACACCTGAAAAACAAACAAAAACATAACATATGTATGGCACAGAAAAGAAAAAATGAAGATGCACACACATACAAAGATAAACGACACATGAACATGGACCCAATAAAAAAACATGGATGAGATCAGGTGTAACGGTAGAGTAAGCATCTCCTATTTCTTTTAAAATACCCGCCATGTTGAACATGTCAAATCAAGTAGTATAGTCAAATCTGGTTAGGGAAACAACAATCTTAAGCTTTTAAATTGAAAAACCTGTTGTCATTTTGGAAATAGATCAAGATTGTGATGTTGAGTAAAACTTTTGCAGTGATGACTTATGGGTAACATATCCTTGTTTAAGTAGCCTATTTGTGAGCAACCAGACTCTATCAAAGAAGTCCCTGTTTGGACCACAGGCCCTTGAGTAGCGAATGAGTTGGGAGATTTAAACTCCATATGCCTGCACTGTTTGAATGTTGCTTGGAAGAAAAGGGAAGTTGACAATTGAAAAAGTAAAGTCATTGTGTTTGTCATACAGCCTAGTTTGTGGTCTACCTTTGTTGTAACCTTCAAGATGAAGGTCAATTAATGAGGCTGATGTTGAAGTGTCTGTAGGGTACTTAATTTCGAGCTCATTGAATAGATCAGATGAAGAAAATCCCCAAAGCAAGCATTCTTTAGTGACAAAATATCATCTATTATATAATGAGGCTAGAATTAAAGGGTTGGGCTAGTTTTTGTCTCGCCTGCGACGAATGTCGCGAAAGGCGAGACATAGCGACCATAAATTCCGGCGTTGGCGTAAACTTCTGGTTAACCCTAATGTTAAACTTTTCTAAAACTTCAATACATTTCTCAATTCTTGATCAATATCAATGAAATTTTGGCACAATGTTCAGTCAGACTTCATTATTGTATCCCAAGTTCATTTTTGAAAAAAAAATTATTCCAATTTTTCTGTATTTTGCCATTAGTTGGACTTAGTTTTTTTCGAGAAATTTTTTTTGATTGTACCATATATCAGTACCTACATGCCATAGACAGATGATAATTGGTAAGTGGTTACATCTTTACTAGTTAACAACAACTATACCAGAATTAGGTCACCTTGACCTATATTTTCCGCATCAATGAATTTGGCTAAATTTTAATAGCACGTCCATATATCAACAATGTGTAAACAAAATTGGAATAATGGAATTTAATTTTGATGTAGAATTGTTGCATATAGTCTATAGATGCACAATAAGCATTTGGAATATTATTCCGGTTCCAAATTTGGTAAATTTCCTGAAAATGTCCAAGACTCTCAATTTTTGAAATTTTTGCATACAATCAGATATTTTAGCAATTTTTCATACCAGACATAATTCTGAAAACTGAGAATAAATAAATATGGTTCCAATTTCGGTAAATTTCCTGAAACTCTAAGAATTCTTAGTAACGACATCGTAATATTGGCCAAATTATAATAAAAGCGGAATGAGCAGGCGAGACAACAGGTTCCATGGAACCTTTATGAATTATTATCTTTATTTTGAAGAAGCTCTCTGGTGAATTAAGCCTCATAAGAGTGTAGAAACAGATCAGTAAATGCTCATGTACACTGTTATTGCAACATTCAAGGAACTGATGAAAATACAAATTTAATCCAAGATAAATGATTATTGAATTATAAGATTGGATGCAAGTTCAAATGAACTGATGAAAATGCAAATTTAATCCGAGATGAATGATTATTGATTTATAAGATTGGATGCAAGTTCAAGTTTCATTGACAGGACAATGAAACAAGACATTGTTGCTTTATGAGACATGGGTGTTCCACTGTATCTTTAATGTATGTATTTAATCTGCACCATATTTGATAACAAAAGAAAAGGTAAATAAAATATGATTTGATATTACTTCTACAATATTAAAATGATAGGGACCAAGAAAATTTTAGACCTAGTAATACACAACACCTTTATATCAGTTAGTTTGATGTGTGATATGCAGTTTCGTCATGTTTTTCACACATTTGTACTAGATGAAGGTATTTGATTATGTATCCTTATCTTCTAATTTAGGTCAAACTACTTATGGGTTCATGCTATACTCGCTGTTGTGTATCTGATATTACTGGTCGTTCTAATGAGACATTTTTCTATCAATCTGGACTTCAAGAAAGATGAACAGGTAAGTTTTTATTATATTTTACTCTTAAGTAATTAGAGCGAATGATATGTGTTTTGTAAAATACTTTTGCCCCTCTGAGCAGGAGCTTAGAAGAAACCTATTTGCTAAGGTCACAATGAAGGTCACAAGGTCAAATATTGTGATACAAATTTGAAGGAATACACATATGAATAATGGAAGTCATATTGATTAACCTTCAAAATGGCAGAATTTTTGGACAGAAATTGATAAATTATTTTTAAGATTTTGAAGACATGTGCAGAAAATGTGGCCAGTACCCAAATACAACAATATCTGCAGATGCCATATTGTGGTACAAATATTTTTTATCCCTTGCAAGCAAAGTGTGGGGGGTATATTGGGATTACATTTCCCATCTGTCTGTCCGTGCACCTTGTCAGGGAATGTCCTCCTAAATGGCTGCTTAGATTTTAATTAAATGTTATTCAGTTGTAGTATACCGTCTGAAGATGTGCATGGAGTGATATGGTTGCTGCCTGAAATTTTGAAGTGGAGATAATTTGTCTTTAAATATTTTCTGGAAAAGGGGAGGGAGGAACCTTGTCAGTGCATGTCCACTTAAACAGATGTTTGGATTTTGATGAAATGTTTCGCAGTCGTAGTATACCACCTGAAGATGTGTAAGAAGTAATATGGCTGCGGCCTGAAATTTTGAAGGGGATATAATTTGTCTTTGAATATTTTGTGGAAAAAAGTGGGCAGAACCTTGTTAGCTCATGTCTTCTTAAACAGCTGCTTGGCTTTTGATGAAATGTTACACAGTTGTAGCACTACACCTGAAGATGTGCACGAAGTAATATGGTTGAAATTTTGAAGAGGAGATGATGTTTTTTTTAATATTTTCTGGAAAAAAGGGGTGAGAAGAACCTTGCCAGTGCATTCCCCTCCCAAACAACTGCATGGATTTATATGAAATGTTACACACCACTTGAAGATGTGTTGAAGTGATATGGTTCCTTCCTGAAATTTTGAAGGGGATATTTGAAAGTTATATAATTTATGGAAAAAGGGGGAGATGTATATCATTGTATCCATATTTGTATTGTGCTGACACTTGCATAGTGTCCATATATGTAATATGCCATATTGATTTAGGGTTCAATGAGACTGGGGTATAACTGGCTGCCATTTATCACAGCTCTGGTTAAAACATACACTGTCTAAAATGGCTAACAAAATTTAGTTACACTTGTGAAATATTGATGTTTGCCATTTAAAGCAAAGCACATCTATGACATAATAATAACTTCAAGATGGTATATATACTTATTACTGTCACATATATCAAGTTTTCCTGAACTGAATGAAAGTACAATATTCTAAAAATTAGTTTATAAAGTGAAAGGGAATTTTGTTTATAAGATATATGAATTGAATACATCATTGATATTCCATTTGAGAAGTTTCTTCAGCTACTTGTAAATTGTTTAGGAACTCACATCAAGATGTGGGTGCCCCATGGTTTTCACTTTGTGTGTTCTTATATCTGTCCCTTTGTTTGTCTGTACACAATTTTTTCTGTAAAAGAAAAATAAATGGGAATGAATTAAAATTTTGTCTGAAGCTTGGAAATGATGAGTTGTATTGTGTAAACAATTTTCAAGTTTGTCGGATGTCTACTTTCTGTTTGTCGATACTTTGATTTTTGATTTACACCTGGGGATATACTTTGTCTTTGAATATTATCTGGAAAAAAGGAGGGAGGAACCCTGTAAGTGCATGTCCTAAAAAAATTTGTAATTATATGTATGAACATTAATGTATGTTTTATTTCAAATTCAGGTTTCCAGAACATTGATGTTATATCACATTCCTAAAGATAAATGTTACAAGAATACAATACAACAACATTTCCAGTAAGTACAAATAGATTAAACCTCAGTATTTCAGTATCATTATACCCCGAAACTAAAGTTTTGGGGTTATAAAGGAATCACCCTGTCCGTCCATTCCTATTTCTGTCAGCCTGTCTATCCCTGTACCTTGCCAGCTCATGTTCTCCTAAATGACTGCTTGGATTTTGATGAATTGTTACACAGTTGTAGTACATCACATGAGGATATGCAAGAGGCAATTTGGTCGCTGCATGAAATTTTGAAGGGGAGATAATTGGTCTTTATATATTTCCTAGACAAAAATGGGGAACCTTGTCAGTGCATGTCCTTTTAAACAGGTGCTTGGATTTTGATGAAATGGTACAAAGTTGTAGTACATCATCTGAAGATATGCATGAAGTAATATGGTTGACTCCTGAAATTTTGAAGGGGAGATAATTTGTCTTTGAATATTTCATGAAAATAAGGGGAGGAACCTTGTCAGCGCATATTCTCTTAAACGGTTGCTTGGAATTTGATGAAATGTAACACAGTTGTAGTTTGTCTTAAGATATATTCTGGAAAAAGGGGAGGGGTATACCATTGTTGTGTCACCTGTGTTGACGAAGTAGTGACATATAGGGATCACTATCAATCATGTTGCATCCGTTGTCGTCTGGCATCAAGATCACAAAAAATTTCTGTCACATTTATCTTAGGAACCACATATCCAACCCTTCTGCAATTTGGCATGGAGTTTTTGGTATTGGGACCTTTTTTCTGTAATAGGGTTAGGGATCTCTTGAATGCCCCCTTCCTGTTTGACAGAACTTAGAATATTTTTTAGCTTCTTGAAAATTTCTGTCACATTTTTCTCTGGAACCACATATTCCAGCCTTCTCTTATTTGGCATGGAGTATCAGTATGGGGACCTATATCGTGTAAGAGAGTTTGGGATCTCATATGCCCTCTTCCTGTTTGATGGAACTTGGAACATTTTTTTTTTGCATATTTAGCAGGCCACATATGTCTTCCCTGGAATACTTACAACTAAGTGTCCATACTTGTATTGTGTCCATAATTATATTATGTTCACACTTTGCTTTATGTCCACAAACTCTTAAATTTGCACTTGCCATATTGATTCAGTTTTCAATGAGCAGGGGGTATTACTTGATGCCATTTGGCGACAGCCCTAGTTTTCTGGTTGAAATAAGTTTTAAACATAGCATTTACACTAAAAGTTACTCACTGTGAAAGTTGTGTAGCATGTAACAACATCTATAACCTAATCTTATTATCTATCTTATCTAACATTAGTAGTTGGCTAGTAGCTAAATTATCATACCCCCACAAACAAAGTTTGGGGGGGGTATATAGGAATCATCCTGTCTGTCTGTCTGTCTGTCTGTCCACACTTCTTGTAAGCACAACTCCGCTTAAACCACTGAAAGGATTTTGATGAAACTTTACACGAAGGAAGGACACTATATGGAGATATGCATGAAGGAATATAATTATTGGCCGAAACCAGGAAGGGGAGATAAATTGACTTTGACTTTTCCTTGATTCCCTATGTATGGGTTACCTCGTAAGCGTAACTCCTCTTAAACCACTGAAAGGATTTTGATGAAAATTTACACAAAGGAAGGACACTATATGGAGATGTGCATGAAGGAATAAAAATATTGTTGGAAACCAGGAAGGGGAGATAATTTGACTTTGACTTTTCATTGATTCCCCATGTATGCGTTACCTCATAAGCGCAACTCCTCTGAAACCATGTAAAGGATTTTGATGAAAATTTACACAAAGGAAGAACACTATATTGAGATGTGCATGAAGGAATATAATTATTTTCGGAAACTAGGAAAGGGAGATAATTCAACTTTGACTTTTTGTTGATGCACTATGTATGGGTGACCTCATAAGCACAATTCCTCTTAAACCACTGGAAGGATTTTGATGACACTTAAGACAAAGAAAGAACACTATATGTAGATGTGCATGAAGGAATATGATCATTGTTTGAAATCAGGAAGGGGAGATAATTTAACTTTGAATTTTCAATGATTCCACATGTATTGGTTACTTCTTCGTAAGCTCAACTCCTCTTAAACTAGTGGAAGGATTATGATGAAACTTTACACAAAGGAAGAAAACTATATGGAGATATGCATGAAGGAATATAATTATTGTACAAAACCAGGAAGGGGGGATAATTTAACTGTGACTTTGGTTGATTCCTTCTGCAATTATCTTTTTTTCCAAGAAATAATTTAAAACATAGATATTGTGAAATCAAACTGTTGGAGAGACACACTTTTTTCATTGTAATCCTCATGAAATGTTGTTTCGAAGTGTTGTTATGAAATTTTTCAAATGCTTATGATTTTTGTGTAAAATGTCAAATAGGCTAAAAAAGGGTTAATTTTATATTTGTCTGATGTAGACAGAGTATTTTCATTGGAACCCTTGCGAAAAGTTCTTTCTTGAAAATTATATCATTGTGTCCATACTCATATTGTGTGACTTTGTGTCCACACCAATGTAAATTTGCACTTACCATACCAATTCAGGGTTCTATGATCATGAACGGGGGTATATTTGGCTGCCATTCGGCGACAGCTCTTGTTTCTTGGGACATTGATGTGAGGTACTGTATATTAGGTAATTTTCATTGTGGTAAAATTTTGTGATTCATTCTCCAAAGAGGGGTATAATTTTTTAACGGTTATCAATTTTGGCAAGTGGAACAAACATTTTGGTAGATTAACAAACTTTGATTTTGTTAGTTTTTATTTTCTAGCTTCCATAAACCTTGTGAATATAGTCAAAATTAAAACCTTGCTATAATTTCCCTGCTGTATGGCAGTCATATCTAATTCTCTACGTAATATGCTATATGTCTTGGAACCTTTTGTATAAACCATCTATCTACCTTATATTGAAGACCATATAGATCATTTAAGATTTAGTAACATTTAGGTTACATTATTTTGAAAAACTAAACTAAAAACATTCAATTTTACAAATTAATATTAATGCAAAATTTAGAAAGGGTAAATTGATCAAATTACCTGAAGTATTCTATTTGTATAGGTTATTGTTGATTGATGCAATGGTTTGACGGGTCATTCCCAGATTTAGATAACAAAAATGTGCTTTATACTAATGCTTAATGTGTTAAAGTTTGACTAGTTGTTGCATTTAAGCTGTCTGATATATTAATACACTTACTTGCAGTTATTATAAAAGTAATTCATAAAATTGGAGATTAAGGATTCTAATTAGTGAAAATATAAGTTTATGCAGACTATGAAGTGATGTTCTGTATTTTTTATGCCCCCATGATGACAAGTCAGGTGGCATATTGTTTTACCCTCGTCCGTCCATCCGTCTGTCTGTCTGTCTGTCCATCCGCCCCATCTCCTAAGCAGTTATTCCGGATAACTCCTCCCACAACATTTAAGCTACATTTATTTTACTTTGCACAGTGATTATGCATGGATTGAAGATGTGCATATTGTCATGGTTTAGATTTTAGCCAAAAATTGTGATTTAGAGGGGTAGTTGAACTTGGCAATTTTATTGAAATGTGTGTTCTGGAATTGTTATTTCAACTCCACCCACAACATTTAAGCTACATTTATTTTACTTTGCACAGTGATTAGGCATGGATTGAAAATGTGCATATTGTCTTGGTTTAGATTTTGGCCAAAAATTGTGATTTTGAGGGGTAGTTGAACATGGCAATTTTATTGAAATGTATATTGAGGAACTACTTTTCCTGATAACTCCTCCCACAATATTAATGCCACATTTATTTTACTTTGCACAGTGATTAGGTATGCATTGAAGATATGCTTATATTCATGGTTTAGATTTTGGCCAAAATTTGTTATTTAAAGGGGTAGTTGAACTTGGCCATTCAATCAAAATGTATGTTCTGGAACTGTTATTACGGATAACTCCTTCCACAATGTTAATGCTACATTTCTTTTACTTTGCACAGTGATTAGACGTGGATTGAAGATGTGCATATATGGTTAAGATTTTTGCCAAAATTTGTGATTTTGAGGGGTAGTTGAACTAGGCCATTTTATCAAAATGTGTGTTCTGGAACTGTTATTGAAATCTGTATTCTTGAACTGTTATTTCGGATAACTCCTCCAGCAATATTAATGCTACATTTATTTTACTCTGTATTGTGATTAGGCATGGATTGAAGATATGCATATTGTCATGGTTTAGATTTTGGCCAAAATTTGTGATTTTGAGGGGTATTTTTTTCAAAATGTGTGTTCTGGAACTGGTTCTGGACAACAACTTCCACAATATTAAAGATACATTTATTGTACTTTGCACAGTGAATAAGCATGGATTGAAGATAAACATATTGCTAAATTTTTGATTTTTTTCAAAATTTGTGATGGGGCGGGGTAGTTGAATTGGCCATTTTATCTAGACCTGTTTTTCCCATTAACTTCTCCCAGAAATATTAGAGTTACAACTTTTACCTTACACAGTGATTAGGCATTCACTGAATATGTGCATATTGTCACTATTTTGATTATGTCCTAGATTTATGTTTTTTGTGGGGTGTAGTTGGACTTTACCATTTTATTGAAACGTGTGCATTTGAAGGGTCGATTCTGGATAACTCCTGATTGGTTATATCAATAAGCTGTGGGAGACATGTGAATTCAAGTTCTCAAATTTTGTTAATTCAAGTTCTTGTTTATTTATCATGTGCCTAGAAATTAGATGTTCATGTTTTATATCCAACTGCCAGGGTATCATATGTGGCTTACAGACACAAACAGAGTAGCTAAATTTTTATCCAAAACTTGAATTTAAACACATCAGGAAAACATTGGATGAAGGCAGTGGGGGCATTTACTTTCTTTAGTTAAAAATGAAAAATGACCTGAAGAAGCAATGAAATGACACTTTAATATTTAAACTGTATTGGTAACAGAATATTTTTTACTTTTTTCCAGAGAAGCCTATCCAGAGGTTGTTGTAGAAGATATACAGTTTGCTTACAATATTTCCAAACTTGTTAATCTGGATAATCAGAGGTAATAAACAAATTCCTCCAGTTAAAGATTTACTACACAGTTTGTCAGTTTAATTTACCCTTTATTATGGTATGACTCTAATAAGTTTCACATTTTTTAAAGTTAACTGAATACTTGACACAAACTGAAACTACATGGTTAAGTTTTGCATTTTTAGGTACACACAAATGTATTTTTAGCTCACCTGACCCAAAAGGTCAGTGTGAGCTATTGCCATCACTTGGCGTCCGTCATCTGTCGTCCGCTAACTTTTCACATTTTCATCTTCTCCTCTGAAACCGCTGAAGCAAATTCAACCAAACTTTACAGGAATGATGTATGCAAGGTCCTTTACAAAGATTGCTCATTTCGTTCCGATCCGACAAAAAACATGGCTGCCAGCACAGAACATGGATTAACATTGGGACCTATGGGAAAATCACATTTTCATCTTCTGCTCTGAAACAGCTGAAGCAAATTCAACCAAACTTTACAGGAATGATGTACTAAAGGTCCTTAACAAGATTGCTCATATCCTTCCCATTCGACGAAAAACATGGCCGCCAGGACGGAACATGGTTTAACATTGGACCCTATGGGAAAGTCACATTTTCATCGCCTCCTCTGAAACCACTTAAGCAAAATCAACCAAACTTTACAGGAAAGATGTATAGAAGGTTCTTTACAAAGGTTGATCATTTCGTTCCGATCCTATAAAAAACATGGCCGCCAGCACGGAACTTACAGTAGGTTCAACATTGGACCCTTTGGGAAAATCACATTTTCATCTTCTGCTTTGAAACGGCTGAGGCAAATTCAACCAAACTTTACAGGAATTATGTACTAAAGGTCCTTAACAAAGATTGCTCATTTCCTTCCAATCCGAAATAAAACATGGCCGCCAACACGGAACATGGTTTAACATTGGACCCTAAGGGAAATCACATTTTAATCTTCTCCTCTGAAACCACAGAAGCAAATTCAACCAAACTATACAGGAATGATGTAATAATGTTCCTTAACAAAGATTGCTCATTTTGTTCTGATCAGAGAAAAAACATGGCCGCCAGCATGGAACATAGTTTAACATTGGACCCTATGGGAAAATCATATTTCATCTTCTCTTCTGAAACCACTGAAGCATTGAATTCAACCAAACTTTACAGGAATGATTTACTGAAGGTTCTTTCCAAAGATTGCATATTTTGTTCTGATCCGACAAAAAAAATGACTGCCAGCGTGGAACTTAGGTTTAACATTGCACCCTATGCAAAAAAATCACTTTTCATTTTCTCCTCTGAAATCACTGAAACAAATTCAACCAAACTTAAGAGGAATTATGTACTAAACGTCCTTAGCATTCAGATCTGATAAAAAACATGGCAGCCAGCACAGAACTTAGGTTTAACATTGGATCCTATTGGAATATCACATTTTCATGTTCTCCTCTGAAAGGACTGAAGTAAATTCAACCAAACTGTACAGGTATGATATATGGAAAGTACTTTACAAAATTTTCTCATTTCATTTTGATCTGACAAAAACATGGCCTCCAGTGCAGAACATAGTTTAACGTCGTAGCCCGGTATGTGAAAACCATACTATACATTACCTTCTCTGAAACTAAACAAATTTAACTAAACTGTATTGGAATGATGTATTAAAGGTCCTTTGCAAAGATTACTCATTTCAATAGGATCAGAAAAAAAACACTTGTGCCAATGGAGAACATAGCTTAACATTAGACCTCATTGGTAAAATACATCATTTTTGGTCATGCATGGCATAGAAGCATTTTGTCAGGTGAGCGATACAGGCTCAGTCTCTGAGCCTCTAGTCCGAAAATGCAAGTAATACAACAATTACAGTGAACATTGTTTTAAGAGACCACTCAAGGGAGTAGGAAAAAGTGATCTTTTAAGACAGGTGGTCTCTTAATATAGGTCAATTTCAGAATAATTTTGATATGAATTGTAAATTTTAAGTGGTCTCTTAAAGTAGGTTGGCCACTTAATACAGGTGGTGTCTCAAGCAGGTTTTACTGTATAGTTATTCGTAATGATAAAAAAATTTAGTGTCTGACAGATACCATGGTTTGGAATAGGTTTTGAGTAGGGATGGCAATTTCACGAATATACTGTAACCGGTTATTCGGAAAACCTTGCGACCGAGTAACCGGTTAATCGGTGTTTGGTGAAATATTGAATGTTTTCCAGATTATATGAATAAATAATTAAATTCGTTTCTCTGTTACGTGATGTACATCGAGATAGGGATACAACGAAAAAATTATATAAGCTAGCCATAAGTTACTTTCCTATCTTCAACTAAGGAAAATACTCCTGAGATATTCTACTTTTTTCCGTTGGTTAATTATTTTCCATTTTAATCCATAAATATGTTTTCTTTCGTTTTTAAAACTGCACAAATTGGGTTATATAGTGGAATTACAAATTTTCTTTATGTAACTTATAGTTTACTTTATTTTGTGCAGAGGTATGTCCAGTCCCCTCATAAAGTAATCAACCCCGGTGCTCAACCCACAGGATATTATTATTGCTTATATTACAAAATGTATTATACGTAATACATGTTCATAAATTTAATAATTCTAGCATATAAATTCTGTAATAAAATATTGAATTGGAATTATATATTCTGTTATGACATTTTGTTAATTTATAATTTCTATAGGTAGATAATTAGCAAATTGAGTTAGCTTATCAACCTTCAGTTGAAGACACTATGATAGGACTGGACATTTTAAAATAATTATTGAATTAACCGTTATGTAAACAACTTGTCAATTAATTGGTCTTTGACATGTATCGAACCAATTAAATGAATGAAAATGCCGATGCCTGATTGTACAACTTAAATAAATATTGACGCCGAGTACTCGAATACCGAATTTGCTAACCAGTTACAATCTATTCGACCGATGAACCGAGTAACCGGTTACTCGTTTCCAACCCTAGTTTTGAGTTTTCAGTTTAATTTTATAACTCCACTGAAAACCTGATAAGGAATCTGGAGATCTGGTTATGTGCACTTTACATAATGTATGTTTTGATAAATACAGATGGTTTATTGTAAGCATTGTATTCTACAGGCTTCCTATTCTTCCCTGTGTAATAATGTATGGTTGTTATATTTTGCAGGATATTAATTTTCACACTATTTGAATCTAACACGATAAGCACATATTTATTCTCATGAATATTTCACTGTTAATCCAATTGTTAATGAACATAATGAAGTTAACTAAAAATCCACAAATATAAAACCCTGGGGTAGAATTTACTTTGCCAGACCCTGGAAGCTACATTGTACAAATGTCAGCAATTGACGCCCATGTCTTGTGAACTCTCTAACGTTGTTATGTAGAAACTATTCTAGGCCACTATTTGCATCAGCTTCGAGTTGTAAATAAGTCTTCATAAACGGATCATGCACTCATTGGGCCTTAAAAAACATTATGAGATTTTAAACAAGCCAAGGCTTTGCCATTGGCGTTTGAGGGTTGAGAACCTGTGGAGCGTTAAAAAAATATAGTTGCCATCATACTGGAAATCGTCTAGACTGTTAGCAAGTTTAAGGTTTGTGGTGTTGGTGATGTATGCCAAAGTTATTCTGAGATTTTTAGTCCGCCTCAACGAAGTCGAGGGGGACTATTGGAGTACCGCCGGTGTCCTCGTCCGGTCCGCGTCCACGTCTTTGTCCACGTCCGCGTCCGCATTTGGGAATATATCTTGGTAACTATACAGTGTAGGGTCATCAAGCTTTGCATGCAGGTGCATCTTGGGTTAACTCACAGCCTCCAAGAAAATTAGGTCTTTCTGACCTATATTTTCCGCTTGAGTGGCTTGCATTCAAATTTACATTTTAGTTCATATCTCAGTTACTATACATAGTACAATAATCTAACTGTGCATGTGCATGCATCTCTGATGGTAGGTCAGCATCCAGACAAAATTAGGTCACTTTGACCTATATTTTCCGCTTGAGTGACTTACATTTAAGTTTACCTCCGAGTTCAGATCTCAGTCACTGTACATGGTAGGATCATCTAGCCTTGCGTGTGCATGCATCTCTGATGGTAGGTCAGCATCAAGGCAAAATTAGGTCACTTTGACCTATATTTTTTGCTTGAGTGACTTACATTCAAGTTTACGTCCGAGTTCAGATCACAGTCACTGTACATGGTCGGATCATCTAACCTTGCATGTGCATGCATCTCTGATGGTAGGTCAGCATCCAGGCAAAATAACGTCACTTTGACCTATATTTTCTGCTTGAGTGACTTACATTCAAGTTTACGTCCGAGTTCAGATCTCAGTCACTGTACATGGTAGGATCATCTAACCTTGCATGTTTATGCATCTCTGACGGTAGGTCAGCATCCAGGCATAATTAGGTCACTTTGACCTTTATTTTCTGCTTGAGTGACTTACATTCAAGTTTAAGTCCAAGTTCAGATCTCAGTCACTGTACATGGTAGGATCATCTAACCTTGCATGTGCATGCATCTCTGATGCTAGGTCAGCATCCAGGCAAAATTAGGTCACTTTGACATATATTTTCCACTTGAGTGACTTACATTCTAGTTTACGTCCGAGTTCAGATCTGGCTTACTGTACATGGTAAGATCATCAAGCCTTTGTATACATGCATTAGGGATGGTAAATGAGCACCCTGGCCAAATTGGGTTTCTGTGTCCATGTGCCATAACGAGGCTAACTTTGTAATCGTTGATTACCTATGTATAGGTGCTGCTGGAGCTATCTTAGCTTAAAGGTTTTTAGGTCACAAGTTTTGATTTCAAAGATTCAGAATTGTAGATTTCGCATATAATGTCAATAATTTTAGAAAATGGTTGATGGGGTCTTTTATATCACATTTTTGTGTGAAGTAATTGTCATACAGTGGTTTTTTTTGTTGTAAATTTTGAAAGAAATAGCCTTTTAAGGGCTGGCCAAGTACATTCATTGGTATCTGCGTTTGCTCCACCAGTCCAGAACAACAAGTTGACAGAATGATTTACCTTCAAATGCATAAATCTCTCCTTATCAATACAGTTGTAAGCTTCAATCAATCACTTATAGTTGTGGTANGTAGGTCAGCATCCAGGCAAAATTAGGTCACTTTGACCTATATTTTCCGCTTGAGTGACTTACATTCAAGTTTACGTCCGAGTTCAGATCTCAGTCACTGTACATGGTAGGATCATCTAACTTGCTTGTGCATGCATCTCTGATGGTAGGTCAGCATCCAGGCAAAATTAGGTCAATTTGACCTATATTTTCCGCTTGAGTGACTTACATTCAAGTTTATGTCGAGTTCAGATCTCAGTCACTGTACATGGTAGGATCATCTAACCTTGCTTGTGCATGCATCTCTGATGGTAGGTCAGCATCCAGGCAAAATTAGGTCACTTTGACATATATTTTCCACTTGAGTGACTTACATTCTAGTTTACGTCCGAGTTCAGATCTGGCTTACTGTACATGGTAAGATCATCAAGCCTTTGTATACATGCATTAGGGATGGTAAATGAGCACCCTGGCCAAATTGGGTTTCTGTGTCCATGTGCCATAACGAGGCTAACTTTGTAATCGTTGATTACCTATGTATAGGTGCTGCTGGAGCTATCTTAGCTTATAGGTTTTTAGGTCACAAGTTTCAACGATTCAGAATTGTAGATTTCGCATATAATGTCAATAATTTTAGAAAATGGTTGATGGGGTCTTTTATATCACAATTTTGTGTGAAGTAATTGTCATACAGTGGGTTTTTTTTGGTAAAATTTGAAAGAAATAGCCTTTTAAGGGCTGGCCAAGTACATTCATTGGTATCTGCGTTTGCTCCACCAGTCCAGAACAACAATTTGACAGAATGATTTACCTTCAAATGCATAAATCTCTCCTTATCAATACAGTTGTAAGCTTCAATCAATCACATATAGTTGTGGTACCTGGTTTAATGTGTTTTTTGCTCACCTGACCAAAAGTGTCATTGTGAGTTATTTCCATCACTTGGCCTCCGTCATCCCTCCATCCGTCCCTTAAACTTTTTACATTTTCATCTTCTCTTCTGAAATAACTGAAGCAGATTCAACCAAACTTTACAGGAACAGTGGGTTTTTTTTTGTAAAATTTGAAAGAAATAGCCTTTTAAGGGCTGGCCTAGTACATTCATTGGTATCTGCGTTTGCTCCACCAGTCCAGAACAACAAGTTGACAGAATGATTTACCTTCAAATGCATAAATCTCTCCTTATCAATACAGTTGTAAGCTTCAATCAATCACTTATAGTTGTGGTACCTGGTTTAATGTGTTTTTTGCTCCCCTGACCAAAAGTGTCATTGTGAGTTATTGCCATCACTTGGCCTCCGTCATCCCTCCATTTATCCGTTAAACTTTTTACATTTTCATCTTCTCTTCTGAAATAACTGAAGCAGATTCAACCAAACTTTACAGGAATGATGTACTAAAGGTCCCTAAAAGATATTGCTCATTTTATTCCAATCCGATAAAAAACATGGCTGCCAGCAAGGAACATAGTTTAACATCGGATCCTTTGGGAAAATCACATTTTCATTTTCTCCACTGAAACCATGGAAGCAAATTCAACCAAACTTTACAGGAATGATGTATATAAGATCCTTAAAAAAATTGCTCATTTCGTTCCGATCAGATGAAAATAATGACTGCCAGCACGTAACATAGTTTAACATTGGATCCTATGGAAAAATCACATTTTCATCTCCTCCTCTGAAACCAATCAAGCAAATTCAGCCAACTTAAGGTCATTAGCAAAGATTGCTCATTTTGTTCAGATCGGAGAAAAACCATGGCTGCCAGCACAGAACATAGTTTAACATTGGGACCTATGGGAAACTCACATTTTCATATTCTCCTCTGAAACAATTGTAGCAAATTCAACCAAACTTTACAGGAATGATTTACTAAAGGTCCTTTACAAAAATTGCTCAATTCGTTCCCATCCCACCAGTGCTGAACTTAGATTTAAGGTAGAAATCTATGGGAAAAGTCACACAGTCTTCTCCTCAGAAACCATTGATGCAAATTAAACCAAACTTTACAGGAATGATGTATGGATGGTTCTTTGTAAAGATTGCTTATTTTGTTTTGATCTGACAAAAAACATGGCCCCAAGCATGGAACTTAGGTTAAACATTGGATTCTATGGGAAAAATTTTATTTTCATCCTCCTCAGAAACCACTGAAGCAAATTCAACCAACCTTAACAGGTATGATGTACTAAAGGTGAGGGGGGCAGGAGGGGGTCTGATCCCGGAATCCCGACTTTATTTTTTCTAAATCCCGAAATTCGGAACTACAAAGAAACATAAAGACTGATGAAATCCCGATTCCTGGTGAATAAATTTCCCGAAATCCCGGGCTTAAATCATAAAAATCATGAAATCCCGGCCTTAAGAACATCCAATCCCGACATCCCGAAAACGGTCCTCCCCCTCAAAGGTCCTTTACAAAGATTGCTCATTTCATTTTGGATCCAACAAAAAACATGGCCTCAAGTGTGGAACTTATGTTTAGCATAAGACCCTATAGGAAAAATCACATTTTGATCTTCTCCTCAGAAACCACTGAAGCAAATTAAACCAAACTTTACAGGAATTATGTACGAAAGGTCCTTTACAAAGATTGCTCATTTCATTAGGATCCGACAAAAAACATGACCGCCAGTGCGGAACTTATGTTTAACCTAGGACCCATTTTCATTTTCTCCCCTGAAACCAAACTTTGCAGGAAATTCAACCAAACTTTACAGAAATGATGTATGGAAGGTCGTTTACAAAAATTGCTCAATTCATTTCGATTTGACCAAAAACATAGCTGCCAGTGGGAAACATTGGGCCAAAGGGAAAATCATTCTTTCCTCACCTGCTCTAAAACTATTGAAGCAAATTGAACTTATCTGCATTGGAATGATGTATATAAGGTCTCTCATTTCTCATTTCAATAAGATCTGACAAAAAACATGGGTGCCAATGGTGAACATAGCTAACATCAGACCCCATTGGAAAAAAATCATTTTTTGGTCATTCATAGCATAGAAGCATTTTTTGAGGGGAGTTATACAGGTTCAGTTTATGAGCCTCTAGTTTATTTTTGGCGTGGCCTACTCCTATATAGAGGAGTGTACTGTTATTTCCCGCACTTTTTGGGGGGACCGGTAAAGTGAATTCGTTCCAAACCCTGCAAATAATTCCTAGACTAAAAACAGCGTATATTTCATATCAGAAATTTTAAGCACTATACAGCAATTCTATTGATTTGACTTTACAGGAGAGTTATGGCTGAAGCCAGGTTTCTGTCAGAGTTAGAATATGATGGAACAGGAAATAGACCCACACTCAGACCTTACGTGTGTGGTAGATGTCTGTGCGATTGTTGTGGTTGTGAAAAAGTAAGGGGATAGTACTTAGAAATTCAAAAATTGATTTTTTTTTTCTCATAATGGCACATTATCTGCATTTAGGCATAATGATTTAGTACAAAGCAGAATCTTTGCTTCATATATTTTGGTAGTACTTTTATTTGTGGACATCAATTTTCATGGTTTTCATAAAAATTACTTGGGCACTTAAATTCATGGTTTTGAATTCCATTCATTAAAACACTATGGAAAAATGCATTTCATTTGGAACTTGATTACGTAGTTTTGGTGAACAACGAAATCCATGAAAATTGGATCCCCACAAACAATAGTACTTTCACAGTATTCTAAAAATGTTATAGTTGATATATCATCACCTTGGTCATATTTAAATTCCTGTTCCTTAATCAGTTTTAAAAATTGCTGCCATCTGTTTCTGAAACAGATGAAGGCAATTTTTGAAATTGGTTAAACAATTGTTGAACCAATCTTAAAGTTTTACAATTCAAGTATGGTAATGCAATCAAACTATAGAATTGGTTTTACAATATGAATAGATGATTCTTACCACAGGAAATCTTGTGTCTTTATGCTTTAGTGTGTGAATAGAGCTTGAGTTATTTGAAGTTATATAAAAAGTCTATTACATTTGGCAATTTATTTTTATAGGGCCGCAAAAATTTTTGCAGTCGTATAATGGTATGGTGCTGTTGTCGGCGTCGTCGTCGTTGTTGTTGTTGTTGTCTGTAAACACTTTTGTTTTTGGTCAATAACTTTAGTTTCAGTTGACCAATCCTTATGAAATTTTAACACAATGTTCTTTGGCACAAAAGGAAGGCATGGCTTAGTTTTGGTCATTTTTGCCCCACCCGTTTTGAAAAAAGGGGCCAAAAAGGGTTAAATTTGATGTTTTAACAAATTTGACTGTAGAATCTTTATTGATTGTCGGATTTTGATGGGGTTTCTTTCAGTGTCTAGCTGAGGAAATTTCCAATCAGTAGCATGCCAAAGGATTTCATGTGGCATGTACCGTTCACGAGATAAATGGGCCCAAAGGGGGTCAATTTCAAAACTTTAATTTTTTTATTTTTAGTCTGATTTTGATGCAGTTTTTTGCAGTGGATTTCTTATGAAAAATAAATATAGTGCTGCACCATTAGATTTTTGATAACTTGTACCTGTTCCAAGCTATGAGGGCCCAACAGGGCAAAAACTGAAAACATGTGGATTACATAAAAAATTTTATTTTTCATCCAATTTCAATGGTTTTTTATTCCTTTGATTCCTCTCATTGTAGGCTTTAAGTAGTATGTCGACAGATTTGGCATTGCTCTTACCTTTTCTGAGCTATTAGGGGTCAAAAGGGCAAAACTACAATTTTTAGAAATATGTAAAATCCTTATTTTACATCAGATTTTGATGGGATTTTTTTCTTTGGATTCCTCTCAATGTCAGCTTTCAGAGGAATGTCAACAGATTTGATGTAGCTCTTACCGTTTCCGAGCTATAAGGGGTCAAGAGGTCAAAATTGCAATCATTAGCAATATGTGAAGTCTTTATTTTTCATTAAGGTAGTTGGGGTGTCTTGGTTTCTGACATAAGAACTTTTTTAAAATTTGTACAGTGAAACTTTGAGCGATTTTCTATAAAAATATGCAAAAAAATTTGGGGGTCACGGATATGACAAAAAAGATACAGGGTTCTAAAGATTGGTCAAATTTGGGTTTTTTGCACTATATTTACAATAGAAATAAATGGAAAATAGCCCTATACCACAATTCAATGGCATATTTTTTCTATAAGCTGACTTACAATTTTTTCCAAACTTAGTATATTTATTGGTATAATACAAAACTTCAATTTAAAGACATAAAAAAGATATGTCACGGGCCTTTTGAAAAAGTTATTTCATGAAACATGAAGAATATGTTAGTTTTTATACGACCGCAAAAAATTTTGAGGTCGTATATTGGTATGATACTGGCGGCGTCGTCGTCGGCGTCTGTGGACACTTAGTTTCCGTGCGATAACTTTTCTAGTTGAGAAAGCCATATGAAATTTTAACACAATGTTCCTTGGCACAAAAGGAAGGCTGGGATTGGTTTTGGGTATACTGGCCCTGCCCGTTTTTAAGAA
>MJUU01005869.1:38027-50960 GCA_002080025.1 Modiolus philippinarum | reverse complement strand
TTTTCGGGGCCATTTAGGGCTTACTATATGGTGTGAGGTTCCTCACTGTGTTGAAGACCATATGGTGACCCCTAGATGTTTTGTTTTTGGTCGTTTTAACCTGGATATGGGATGTTGTCTCTTTGACATTTACCCCATTTCCTTTCTTTTTCATATTCATGATAAAAATACAGAAACAAAAATATAAAAATGTGATAGAAATGGCAATATAAGATTAAATTTGTGTTCATATCAAAGATTATAAAAAAAGATTGAGAAATATTTACAAAAGTAAAATTAAGACTTTCCATATTCTAAAAAAAATTATGCATTACAAAGGCAGTTTTCTTTAGTACATCTACAATAAAGTATTAGAAGATATCCAGAGGTGAGTATCAACTTTTCAAATTGTTGAACCAATTTTACAGTTTGATAGCAACAACTGAGTTGTAAAAGTGTAAGATTGGTTCAGCAATTGTTTAACCAATTTGGAAAATTGTCTTCATCTGTTTCAGAAACAGATGGTAGCAATTTTTAAAACTGATTAAGGAATAGGAATTGAAATATGACCAAGGTGATGTTATATTGACAATAAATAATTTCAAATTAACCATGACATTTGACTTACAATTTCAAGATACATGTAAAACACATTTAAACATTTCGAGATACATGTAGATGACCTTTAAAAGGGGCATAGTAATGTACCTGAAGTCATGTTGATGAACACATTCAGAAGTTAAGATTTATGAATTAAACAACATATCAAGTGATCAACCGAAGATGTATTGAATGCCATATTTTACAAATATAACCTACAAGTAATTCATTGATGAAGTTTGTACATGATCTGTATATTTCACTACAATTTGATGGTATTCATTTTACAGGTAGATGCTATAGATTATTACAAGTTTGAGGAAGATGGATTGAAAGCGAAGTGTGAAAGTGAAAAGTTAACAGCATACAGGGATCCAGCAGGGATTGCTTTTGTTACATTTGAGAAAGATTTTATGGCAGAAAAGTAAGTATGTGATTCTAAACATATATAACACAAGTTTAAAATGACAAAGAATAAATTTATATATGCAGTTACATGTAAGAGCAAATTTGAACCTGTTGTGAGAGACTGAACCTGTACTCCTAATATGTCCTTCATGACAGATTGTTTTTCATGAGAGGTCAACATATTCTGCATGTATACATTTGTAAAATTTTATTTGACTTTGTGTACTTTTTTCATATATATGATAAAGCCTTTTAACTAATACATACTTATTTTAAGTGCATTGATAGTGTAATTTTTGTCTCGCCCGCGACGAAAGTCGCGGAAAGCCAGACATAGGCGTGCAAAGTATGACGGCGACGGCGGCGTAAGCTCAAGTTTTCATATAGAAGCCTTTGATGTAGGAACTGTGGGACCCAAAATTATCTGACCTTGACCTATATTTCGTGGTCCAGTGACCAGGTTAAGTTTTTTTGCTTAAGTCTGTTTCTCAATAACTACAAGCCATAGGTCAATGATATTTGGTATATAGCTTGGTTTTGGTGAGTACATGTCAGTCTGCCATATGGCTTTTGACCTTGACCTCAATTTCATGGTCTAGTGAACAAAGTTGAGTGTTTCTGATTATAATAGTTTCTTAATTACTGTAAGTGGAATGGTAATAATATTTGGCTTATAGGTTGCTCTTGAGTAGTACATGACTGTTTTAGCGACAAGCAGGGATGGGTGAAACATCTATTAGGGTCCACTCTTGTTCAAATAAAGACTATTCTTTTGGTTATGTGTGGATCAGTTTTTTATGCCCCTGAGAATCGAAGATTTGGGGGGCATATAGTTTTTGGTCTGTCTGTCTGTTTGTCTGTTTATCCACAAAAAACTTTAACATTAGGTATATCTTTTGAATTGTAAGTGATAGGGCTCTCATATTTTGCATGTGTATTCCTTGATGCAAGACCTTTCAAACGATACCAAAATTTTGGACCTCGTGACCTTGACCTTGACATGTGAAGGACTTTTTGAAAAAAATAATAAACTTTAACATTGGGTATATCTTTTGAATGGTAAGTGATACAGCTTTCATATTTTGCATGTGCATTCCTTGTGGCAAGACCTTTCATTTGGTACTAGAATAGTTGACCTTGTGACCTTGACCTTGGCCTGTGAACAACTGCATAAAAACTTTAACATTGAGCATATCTTTTGAATGGTAAGTGATAGGTCTTTCATAGTTTGCATGTGTATTCCTTGTGGAGAGACCTTTCAGTTGGTACCAGAATATTTACCCTTGTGACCTTGACCTTGGCATGTGACTGTCCGGTAAAATTTCACCAGAAAAATGAAATTATATTTTGTTTAGTTTTATATATATCGAAATTAAACTCATTTATGATGAAATGTGCATGATATCTGTAGAATTTTATTTGTAAAAAACATTTTTTAAAATCATTCAGCATATTTTCCTCCTTTATTCACTTTCGTTTTACAGGTATTTATATATGTATTATATATATATCAATGATGAGGAATGTTACTAAAATATCTATAATTTCATTTCTTCTCTTCTGTGTATTCCTCCACTTTTGGGGAACCTTTATTGATGATCCCTGGTGTAATCAAAGTACTGATAACACTGATAGACAGAAAAAAATGAGTTGACTATAAATGTTCCAAAAAGGGGGGATGAAAATTGTTTCCTTAATAATGCTTGGATAACGATTGGAGGGGTTCATTTGGGTGACTTCTGTGTTTGCATCCTATTGCAATCATCATTTGATATGATTAAACTTTTCAGTTGATACCAGAATTTATTCCTACAAATTATTTTGTCAGAAGGACATTCATTGTTCAAAGTTGCTAAATGTTTCTTCTTTACTTCTAATCGGGGGCATAAGTGTTTCACAAAACACATCTTATTTACCCCTAGTCTTGAATGTGACCAGTATATGTATATTATATTTGTTATATCCATCTAATTTCCACTGCTTTCTGTCTTCAAAATTGCATTGAATTCTTTACTTAGACATTATTTATGAACCTTTCAGTACCTACATTTGCCAGTATGTTATGTTTTACAACATATATCTATTATAGTACGCAGTATTATTTGTCATTATAGAGTTCAAACTGATTTCAAGGCAGCCTGCAAAGGAACCCATAATCCTTTACAGTCCAGTTTGTTTACAGAAATAGGGGTACCAGACTGGAGAGTAAAATATGCTCCTTCTCCTGAAAATATTTATTGGTGAGTAATTAAAATAAGGAAGCAAGATATGAGGCAAAGGCTTGACATGTGCTATACTTTTTTCCATATCTATGATAGTGTAAAAAACAAACAAAAACAACCTTTTGATACTTTGTATCCCTATGAGTTTTATCCTCTTATGATTTGGCCGTTGGTTTTCTAGATTTTTTTTTCTTTACTGATCTGTCATTTATGTAGATTATTTATGCTTTTAAGGGGGTTCGCTACCCCATTTGATAATAAATAGGATTTCAAATAAACATGATTTTTTATTAGAAAATTAAAAAAGAAGTAATTTAGATGAAAAAAATTGATAGGTTGATGATCTCGTTTTTGAGATTCAAACGATTGAAAATTTGGCGGGAACTGAACTCCTCTGATTTTTCATAGGATTAACATTAACAAGGTTTGACCATGAATGAATATGACAGAATAAATAGAATTCAATGAAATTGTTACAGAATGCTCATAAAGTTATATAAAATGAAATTATGGAAAAAAATAAGGGGGTCGCGGTGCAAAAAATTATAATGCTTTTAAATGGATAAAACCCGAGGATTCCGAAAATCTGACAGAAATTCCAAAACATGAGGAGCGAACCTCCTTAATGACAAAAATGATACATGTATAAAAAGTTTGGTCTGAAGACAAAATAAAAGGTGGTTTGTTTTAGCATTATGTGACTTTATCATGTGCAGTTTGTATCTCTTTAATTTTTAACAGTCAAAGTAAAATTATTCTGAATTATAACAAAGACAATATCACAAAACAATTCAAGTATGCTTCCTTAAATTATCAAAAAAAAAAATATAAATAAATAAAAAACAAACAAACAAACAAAAACAAAAGAAAAAAACAAGTTCAAATAGCCCTTTCTATGTCTTAGTAGACTTTGAATTTGTCAAACCTTAATAATAAATTCCTACTTTAGTGGTGTGAAGTAGTATTGTGTTTTTATTTGCAGGGAGAATTTATCCAAGAATAATATTGTATGGTGGATTCAGGCCATTATTGTCAACATATTTCTAATTGTCATGTTATTTTTCTTCACTACACCACTTATCATCATAAATAATCTGAATGAAATCAACATTAATGTGGAAAAAGCTACAGAAAAAATTGTAAGTAAACAAGTCAGGTTTGGTTTCTGATTCATCAAATAGAATGTGAAAAAGTAAGGAAATGGGGTAAATGTCAAGGAGACAGCATCCAATATCCAGGTTAAAACGATCCAAAACAAAGCATCTAGGGGTCACCGTACAGTCTTCAACACAGTGAGGAACCTCACACCATATAGCAAGCCCTAAATGGACCAAAAAGGTAAAAAAGTGAATAAGTCAATGGAAACAAACCACATCCAATAACCCAAATATCAAGAAACTAAAATTTTATAAGAAGACAAGGACAAGCCAATGACCAACATATTCCTGACTTGGGACAGGTGCAAAAATTGTGGGGGGGTTAATCTCGTTTTCTTGGATCCAAATTCTTCCCCTATGTGTGGTGAATGGCTAAAAATAAATGCACTAAAAGACTCACAGTAAAAATCAAACTAGAAAAAAGTCCAACTTATCAAGACGAGTACCCTTAGAATGAAGTACATAAAACATGAAGACAATACACACAGGTACTGTCCGGACAAATGCTTGCAGTTACTGACAGCTATCTAAGGACGTAATTTCCGTTGACTATGATATCAAGCCTTCTGGTTTATTCAGGTGTAAAAAACATTCAATATATTAAAGTACCAGTGAATTTAGATATTTTTGTTCTGTATGGAAAACTAATTCTCACTAAAAAAATAAGCCAGTTCTGGTTTTCAGGGGGACAAGACATGTACAAGATGGAAAATTACCATGCAACTTATTATAATTGATGTCACATAGGAACGTTGGATGTCATGTACCAACTGGTGGTAAACAAATCATATTTTGTCGTTATAAATGTGACAAAAATAATAAAACACTGTTGAAATCACATGATTAAGAGATCTCAAACACCAATGGTTAAGATTTCAATGGTTCCCTTACTAGGCAAGCCTCACCATAGATATATTAAAATCTTAACCTTAGGTGTCGGAGATTTCTCAATCATGCCCTTTCAACAGTGTTACATTTTTATAATCTTTCATTATCATCAACCAAGTTTTATTCAGGAGCAATTAATTATTGCAAGAAAGAAAATATTGGGAAATTACTTGTCTCTGCAAAAATAAATTACCTCAAAGTTATTCTAAGTTGATGATTTGCAGAAAAAGTTTGTCTTGAAAATTAGTTTGCAGTAACGGATATACATCATAATACAAATATGTCTAAAAATCTCGAAGAATCCTGAATAGAATAATGAAAAAATGAAGGGAATTTGTACAAGAAAAAAATGATTGTGCTTGCTATATAGCAGATAGGTTGCATATAAAATGACTTGAACATTCTTTTGTGTAAAATAGGTTGTCCATGTTAAAGAATAACATCTGAATTCAGTGTGAATTTCATGTTTAGAAGCAACATGGCAGTAAACATTGTCAACATCTTTTGCTAGTCCTTTATGTTTCTCTCATTAAATGTGAAGGCATAAGGTACTCAAAAGACTAAAAAAAAATAATTTATAAGTATAAATTTCATTAGCTTATAAAATCTTTGCCTAATGCACATTTTAATGAGTCTCATTATCACATAGTGTGAAAATTTGTACACGGTCAAAGTTTTCATCAGCCCTGTTGAATTATATGAAACTAATCTGCATTATTACAGGTACACCTTTACTCACATGGGAGTCCATATTCATTAATCAGTATGCTGTTAAATCGCTTTATGAATATTTTGAGTTACTAGTTGCAGGGTTTTTATACAGGGTGTCTGTGGACAGCATAACTTTTATACAGGGTGTTTGTGGACAGCATAACTTTGGTTCCAGCGAACGGATCATTTTCAAATTTTAGTATGATGTTTCTTGTGACATGCTTTAGCCCAGGTTCCCGGCCCTGCCCGTTTCAGAAAAAGGGGCCAAAAGGGGTGAAATTGGTTGTTTTCACATATTTGACTGTAGAATCTTTATTATTATTTATTGGATTTTGATGGAGCTTCTTTCAGTAAACACCTTAGAAAATTTCCATTCTGGTGTATGCCAATGGATTTCACGTGGCATGTACCGTTCACAAGATAAATGGGCCCAAAAGGGGAGAATTTCAAAAATTTCATTTTTTAATTTTTAGTCCGATTTTGTTGCAGTTTTTTTCAAAGGATTCCTTTTGAAAAATTAACGTAGCTCTTACCATTTCTGAGCTATAAGGGTTCAAAGGGGCCAAAACTGCAAATTTCCAGATTACCAAAAATTTTTATTTTTCATCAGATTTCAATGGGGTTATTTTTCTTTGGATTTCTCTTGATATAAGCTTTCAGTAATATGCAACAGATTTGGCGTAGCTCTTACCATTTTCTAGCTATTATTGGTCAAAGGAGCCAAAATTGCATTTTTTAAAAAAATAATAAGCAATTTTATTTTTATACCCCCCACTTGAAAAGTGGAGGGTATATAGTGATGGGGTTGTCCGTCCGTCCGTCCGTCCGTCTTTCTGTCTTTCCGTCCGTTACACCTGAGGGTACTCATCTCTTATCCGCCACTCCTCCTGAACCACTGAATGGATTTTTTGATCAGATTTTGATGGGATTTTTTTCTTTGGATTCCTCTTGATATAAGCTTTCAACAGTATGTCAATGGATTGGGCTGTTAAATCGCTTTATGAATATTTTGAGTTACTAGTTGCAGGGTTTTTATACAACCACAAAATTTTGGTATGGCACAGTCATCGTCATCTTTGGCCAGCATAACTTTGTTTCTAGTGGACAGATCATCTTCTAATTTCAGTATGAGGTTTCTTGGCAAAAGGTTAATCCCTGGTTTTAATTTTGGGTTTGAGGCCCCACCCGTTTCAGAAAAAAGGGCCAAAAAGGGGTAAAATTGGGTATTTTTGTGTCTGTGGACAGCATAACTTTGGTTCCAGCGAACGGATCATTTTCAAATTTTAGTATGATGTTTCTTGTGACATGCTTTAGCCCAGGTTCCCGGCCCTGCCTGTTTCAGAAAAAAGGGGCCAAAAGGGGTTAAATTGGTTGTTTTCACATATTTGACTGTAGAATCTTTATTATTATTTATTGGATTTTGATGGGGTTTCTTTCAGTAAACACCTTAGAAAATTTCCAATCTGGTGTATGCCAATGGATTTCACGTGGCATGTACCATTCACAAGATAAATGGGCCCAAAAGGGGAGAATTTCAAAAATTTCATTTTTTAATTTTTAGTCCGATTTTGTTGCAGTTTTTTACAAAGGATTCCTTTTGAAAAATTAACATAGCACTCTACTATTAGATTTTTGGTAACTTGTTTCCTTACCCAGCTATTTGGGGCCGAAGGGGGCCAAAATTGCAAATTTTTATTTTTCATCGGATTTCGACGGGATTTTTTTTCATTGGATTCTTCTTGATGTAAGCTTTCAGTAGTATGCCAACTGATTTGGCGTAGCTCTTACCGTTTTCGAGCTATAAAGGTTCAAAGAGGCCAAAACTGCAAATTTACAGATTACCTAAAATTTTTATTTTTCATCGGATTTTGATGGGATTTTTTTCTTTGGATTTCTCTTGATATAAGCTTTCAGTAATATGCAACAGATTTGGCGTAGCTCTTACCATTTTCTAGCTATTATTGGTCAAAGGGGCCAAAATTGCATTTTTTTAAAAAATAATAAGCAATTTTATTTTTATACCCCCCACTTGAAAAGTGGAGGGTATATAGTGATGGGGTTGTCCGTCCGTCCGTCCGTCTTTCTGTCTTTCCATCCGTCCGTCCGTCCCTTACACCTGAGGGTACTCATCTCTTATCCGCCACTCCTCCTGAACCACTGAATAGATTTTTTGATCAGATTTTGATGGGATTTTTTTCTTTGGATTCCTCTTGATATAAGCTTTCAACAGTATGTCAATGGATTGGGCGTAGCTCTTACTGTTTCCTAGCTATAAAGGGTCAAAGAGGAATCATAAGGAGTCATAAGGGCTAATTTTTATTTTCCCTAGTTTGTGTCCAGCTAATTACTGGGTCAATCTCCTTATTGCGTCCATCTAATTATTGTGTCAAGCTCTTTAGTATGTCCATACTCGCTTTGAATTACACTTTTTCAAATTTCAGTGGTCGACATGCTGCGGTCGTATCATGCTGCGCTCGGCGTAGCCCTTTGTTGTTAAATTAAGGTTGAAAGTGATTTTCATTTTATAGGGTTTGATCGTTACCATTTTCTTTTGCAGAGCCCATTTTTAGTGCAGTTTGTACCAACACTTCTATTGTGGACCTTCTCTGCCTTACTTCCAAATGTGGTATATTGGTCAGATCAATTAGTAGGACATTGGACAAGGTAATTTTCACATTGAATGAAGCAGTTGGATCAACTACAGTAGTATCTACTGTTCAACAATATTAAGATATAACTCATTATTGTACCGAAAAATTATTCAGTGTTATGATTAACTGAACAAACAAGAATTAACATGCCACCTAAGTCTTTAAGTTCAGAGAACTCTCTTATTTTGATAAAAAAAAGGTTATCCCCCTTTTACCAAGAGAATGTAGTTAACGACTGTATCAGAAGTTGTGAAAGAAAATTATTTTGATAAATGCACATAACATGTACTCAGATTTCAAGTTCAGGTATTTGAAAATTTGTTGTCAAAACTGTTGAATCAATATTATGCTTATAACATCTTTATGGGTAGCTACATACATTGTTTATTTTCATACCCCTGATATTTAAGGATGTTTAGGGAAGGGTTCTGATTCTTTATTTTGTTCACTTTTCTTTATTTGAAAATGTAAATGCTTGTTGTACAATTAATGACTTTGTAATAAGTCCCTAGCGCGAATTATCAACCTGATAAAATGTAATATTCCATGAGTTGTAGGCGAGGAGTATATATATATTTTTGAGGGTTGATAAATCATGATGGAAAATTGAAACAAAGTCAGTAATTGATTTGTTACATGAATAAACTTGTTTTTAAGGGAGTACGAGTGTCAGAATTTTTGTAATTAGAACTAAAATTCTGACCTTTTGTTTTGAAGCTAATAAAACAATAAACAAAAAATTTTTGTATTTATAGGGATTTTGTCCCATGTACATTTACTCCATATCCCCTTATTTGTTCATTTACGGTGGAGTTTGTCTCTCGTGCAGTGTGGAGTCCGTAAAAAGATTCCCCGTGCTTGAGGTGTATGCTCTTTATTTTGTCAGTTATGGTGTACTTGTTCATGTGAGAATTTCATATATGAATGCACTATCAATGTTCAGCATTTGGCTTTCTTGTTTTGTATAAATTAACTATTTTCCTGGCCATCTGTATATATTTTGCCCACAACTTCCGATTTTACTAGCCAAGTTTTCTTACAATCAACTCGATGAGTGCCCTGTGATCATTTGTATGTTGTATTGTCTATTGGTCCCTTTGTCAGGCAATGGATGACAGTGTTTGTAAGACTACTTTGCGCGATATTTTATGCTTGTTGACTACCCCGCATCCATGAAAAACAGGATACATGGATGTAGTGTTGTTCATCAATTAGCAAGTGAATTCAGCTCAAACCGGTGCTAGGGGCCATCTTGAACTTACTATGAGGTAGGAGTGTTTGCTCTTTGTTGAAGGCCTCATGGTAACTTCAAGATGAAGAACAACAATAAAAGCATTGTTCCATTTGCTTAATCTTGCCATGTATTTATAGGGATTTTGTCCCATGTACATTTACTCCATATCCCCTTATTTGTTCATTGAAAATCCATGTAAGATCTTTTGAGATATAACGTGTCAAATTTTTGACGGGAAACAGTTCTCTCTAGAGTTTTCCTTCATTTTCCATTAGCTGTTTATATGCCTAAAAATATATGAAAATATAATTTGAAGTTGATGAAATTATGCATATTGTCTATTATATGCATGTTAAAGTGACCTTTGACCAAGAAAATCTCATCCATGTGCAAAGAAAATCAACTCTGTTTGAGTGGATAAAACCTGAGTATATCGAATGCTTCTGAAATCTGACGCTTATACTTCCTTAAGAAGGCACTTTAAATATCTTTAGTACCACAATATCTATATACATATTATACTTGAAATATGTAAAATTCTCAAAATTTTTCACAAAACAAAATCAAAAACAATAGTGGAATTCAATTACTTTTATTGAGCTATTAAAATAAAACAAACATAAAGAACAATCTGATTTTGTCGTTTTCTATTTTTAGGGTAAAACCATGCACTATCACACTCCACAGCACCACTGTTGGTCTATTTTTAGAAAACCCTAGAAGTGGAAATATCATGATTTGATATGACCTAAAAGTGACTGTATGTCCAATCAAAAGACAGGAGAAATCTATTCATGTTATAATATTATTTATTTTCAGAACTGCAGAACATCACAATATCATGGTGAAGTGCTTTATTTTCCTGTTACTTATGGTATTAATATTACCATCCTTAGGATTAACTAGGTAGGTAAAAATGACAACATACTAAATTCTCAGTTAATCTGTGTTCTGTAGATGGCTATTTCAAAAACTTATGTCACTTCAGAGAAGATTATGTAAAATGTTTGGAAGACAGAAAGCTGAAAGAGCATATAATCATTTAAATGATCATTTTAAGTACTTTGTTACTAGCTGCGTACAATTTGCTATTTTTTATGTGCTGTTTAATTAGGGCCCTGCATCTAGATGCGGGTGCCCTATAGTTTTCACTTTGTCCGTCTGTCTGTCCGTCTGTCCGTCAACAATTTTTTCCGTCACAGATTTCTTGACTTCTATATGTGGAAATTATTTGAAATTTGGTTTGAGGCTTATAAATGATGAGTTGTATTGTGTAAGCAATTTTCAAGTTTGTCGGACGCCCACTTCCTTTTTGCTGATACTTTGAATTTTTACTAAAAACCAAATTTCGTCACAGATTTCTCAGCTTCAACTGGAGGGAATGATTTGAAATTTGGTCTGAAGCTTGGAAATGATGAATTATATTGTGTAAGCAATTTTCAAGTTTATCGGATATCAACTTCCTGTTTACTGATACTTTGATTTTTGATATACCAAATTTTCCGTCAAAGATTTCTTGGCTTCTACTGAAGGGAATGATTTGAAATTTGGTCTGAAGCTTTGAAATGATGAGTTGTATTGTGTAAGCAATTTTCAAGTTTGTCGGACATCCACTTCCTGTTTACCGATACTTTGATTTTTGACTATACACCAAATTTTCCATCACAGATTTTTGGCTTCTACAAGAGGGAATGATTTGAAATTTAGTCTGAAGCTTTGAAATGATGGGTTGTATTGTGTAAGCAATTTTCAAGTTTGTAGGACATCCACTTCCTGTTTACTGATACTTTTATTTTTGACTATACACCAAATTTTCCTTCAAAGATTTCTTGGCTTCTACTGAAAGGAATGATTTGAAATTTGGCCTGAAGCTTTGAAATGAAGATTTGTATTGTGTAAGCAATTTTCAAGTTTGTCGGTCATCCACTTCCTGTGTACTGAAACTTTGATTTTTGACTATAAACCAAATTTTCCATCAAAGATTTCTTGGCTTCTACTGAAGGGAATGATTTGAAATTTGGTCTGAAGCTTAGAAATGATGAGTTGTATTGTGTAAGCAATTTTCAAGTTTGTAGGACATCCACTTCCTGTTTACTGATACTTTGATTTTTGACTATAAACCAAATTTTCCATCAAAGATTTCTTGGCTTCAACTGGAGGGAATGATTTGAAATTTGGTCTGAAGATTGGCTTTGAATTTTTACTAAAAGCTTAATTTCCGTCACAGATTTCTTGGCTTCTACTATAGGGAATGATTTGATATTTGGTTTGAAACTTTGAATTGATGAGTTGTATTGTGAAAGAGGTTTTCAAATTTGTCTAACATCCACTTCCTGTTTGCCAATACTTTGACTTTTTGAAATGACATGGTTTGGTAAAACTACAAGAAATCACTGTATCCAGCAAATTACTGTATCAACATTTGTATGTCAAACAGAATGTGAATCCACACTTACCTCAATTTTACTTTTGCCCGGAGTTTGAGGATCGAAATTGAGGGGTTCTTCCGACAATGCCAGTTTCGACATGCTCTAGTTTGAGTTGAAAACATTGGTCATTAATTCCACAATGCTTTAGTGCAGATTTTTAGACAATTAATGGATGATACAGTAGACTCCATGAAATCGAATATCGGATAATATATATTGGCAAATCGAATATGATTTCAAAACACCAAGCCATTTCCCATAGTTGTAGTGTTAATTTCCCCGTCTGATTGGATATGTATCGCCTATTGGAATAAAAAATATGCGGCTTGTGCTGATCAGAGTCAGTGAAATCAAATATATTCTAATTACAGGTAAGTACAGGTAAACATTCGCGCGGAAGTGTCAACAGTTGACGAAGCCATAAATCTGCCAGGAAATCAATAAATATTACCTAATTAATAAAAAATAAAACAAATAGTGTTCAGATCTTTTGTTTTTGTATATTTATAAGTTTTAATAGTGAGAATTTTGTTTTGGTTTTGTGTATTTCTTGTCCATGCAGCGAGATCGTGAAGTCAGAGGTAATTTGCATATTGTTGTATGTCTGTACAACAAAAATCAATAACATAATGTATTTAATAAAAGAATAAAATA
>MJUU01005869.1:3753-34883 GCA_002080025.1 Modiolus philippinarum | reverse complement strand
AAACTCAGGTCAAGTTCAATTTTGGGTTCAGAGGTTCAAGGGGTTCTGGAGTTATGCCTCTTGAAACTTTGAAATTTTGCAAATTTTAGAGTTTCGTACTCATAACTTGTGAATGAAATAACATACTGTCTTCAAACTTGGTATTTCAATTGTTTACCACAAAACACAGGCCAAGTATAATTTTGGGTTCAGCAGTACACGTAGTTCTGGAGTTATGCCCCTTTTAACTCAGAAATTTTGTGAAATGTGGCGGGGTATCATGTAATGCACCATTATTTTTTTTTCTACTGCAATTATAAGTTTTACTACACAGATAAATCCCTGTGTATATCTCCAAGCTGTACCTTGTGTAATGTTTTTTCCATGACATATTTACTTCACAGATATTTGCCTTGCGCTCTTGTTTGTTCTTGGACATTTGATGTGAAGTCATCATATGCTGATGAATGCACAACTATTTTCTGTTTCTATTGAATTGTAAGAACAAATGATTTATGCAATAAATAAGGCTGTAAAAGTGAAGTTTGTATTTTCAGGTGATGTCTGCATTTTCAGCATATGATATGGGAATTCAAGTATGGTATATCATACACTTTATATTTGGATGTTATGTGTATTCTGTGTAATTTTGATGTATTTTGTCTTTCCAGCATATGATTTACTTATTCCAGTATGGTATACCATATGCCTGGATGTTTTGTGTATTCTGTGTAATAATGATATAATATTTTGTGTTTTCAGCATATGATATGGGAATTCCAGTATGGTATACAGTATGCCTGGATGTTATGTGTATTCTGTGTAATAATGGTCTATTTTGTGTTTTCAGCATATGATATGGGAATTCCAGTATGGTATACAGTATGCCTGGATGTTATGTGTATTCTGTGTAATAATGGTATATTTTGTGTTTTCAGCATATGATCTGGGAATTCCAGTATGGTATACAGTATGCCTGGATGTTATGTGTATTCTGTGTAATCATTGTATATAGTATTCCTTGTCCTCTAATTGCTCCTTTTGGTAAGTTCAAATTTTGATGAAAAAAATTCTAATGAAAGTTAAATATGTATTTATCTGTGAAACAACAGTTGTTATGGTACAGATTGTTTATGTTCTAATCATGAATGTGGTCAAAGAATGTAGATCAACATGCTTTGACCACATTCATGTTTAAATGTTTGTACTGGGATAAAGTGTGAACATGGTAAGCATAAACATATCAGTGATGCGTATCAGTGATGTATGTCTACCAGGTTCTCATTGTATCCTGATACCAATGATTATCTTCCCTCCCTATGGTTATATCAACTTACAGAGCACGTTGAACAACAAAAACCATATCAAGTTGACCTGAATATATTAGAAGTTGACCTGGATATATCAGGCAATTCTTGCAACGTTTCAAAGGCAATAACTTTTTTTCAAGCTTTCACATGAAGTCAAACTGATAAAAATAAACATCTGTTACATTTGATCTTTCCTATTAGATATTCAAAACAAAGACATAATTACACAAATAGATAAACTAGACATCAGAAAAACTACAAAAACTAAGTTGCTGATATATGCTGCAGAGCATCCATGTTTTCACAATATGACATCATAAAATCCCTAAGGAATAATAGAATACTGTAACAAACAACAGTTGCTGCAATATTCACAATCAACATTTTTGCAATTAGTTCAGTCAAAATATTCGCCCGATTACAAAACCTTTACTGATAAAATGATGAAAAAAACTGCAAAACCTGTTTTATATAGCTGAAAATGACATGTATATCCAATTTCCTGGACAATTTTGGGAGAATTTGAAACTTCAGTTCAGTAATTACAAATCTAAAATACAAAATAATACAAGGATAATAAACAAGATATCAGACTTTTCACAGTTGGAGTATAGTAAAATATCATCATGCTCCCCAGATTATGAGGCTTGGTGCTCATTGGCTAACGCTCACTCGCCCCTGTGCTTCATATCCTGGCTCACTGGATGATATTTTATGATAGATAAATGTCAAAAGCCCAATAAAATAAACTTATTTCAAATAATTTTGACACCGTCATAAAAATTAAGTATCATAGTACATATAGACAGTTCCTAGTTTATAAGAAATACAAAAGCATAATCAAACTCATTCAAACATATTGTATATACATGTGTATTTAAAAAAATATCAGTTTTGTTGTCTCTCCTGCAACGAAAGTCACTGAAAGCGAGACATTTCCTGAAACCTTAATAACCTTTAAAAATATATCACTCATATACAACATTTTGTGTCCACAGGTAGCATCACATTTCAGATGACCTTGACCTTGTCTTCATGGTTCAACGACTTCATAAAATTGCAACATCGTGTTACATTCAAGTCCTTTTTCTCAGGATTTGTAATGCGTAGATGTCTGATAATTAGTGCACTGATGTATCTTAGTGGGTACATGCCAGTCTGTCACATGTTAATTGACATTGACCTCATTTGCAAGGTTCAGTGACTGATACCTGTCATGTAACCTTGACCTCAATTTCATGGTTAAGTGACTTTGTTAATTTTTTACATTCATGCCCATTTCTCAGCAATTGCAACACCTAGACAGATCATACTTGGCTAGTTGTTACATTTTAGTGGGTACATGCCAGTCTGACAACTGTCATGTAACCTTGACCTAGGTTTCATGGTTCAGTGATTTTGTTAATTTTTTTACATTCTTGTCCATTTCTCAGCAATTGTTAAACCTAGACAGTCCATATTTGGTGTATTGCTATAACTTAGTGGGTACATGCCAGGCTGACACCTGTCATGTAACCTTGACCTCAATTTTGTGGTTAGTGACTTTGTTAATTTTTTACATTCTTGTCCATTTCTCAGCCATTGTTAAACCTAGACAGTCCATATTTGGTGTATTGCTATAACTTACTGCGTACATGCCAGTCTGACACTTGTCATGTAACCTTGACCTCAATTTCATGGTTCAGTGACTGTTTATTTTTACGTTTATGTGCATTTCCCTGCAATTTTATCACCTGGACTTTCCATATAAGTTTTGTAGTTACATCTTGGTGGGTAGTTGCTAGTCTGTCAAGTAACTTTGACCTTGATGTCATGGTTCAGTGACTTTGTTGATTTTTACATTCATGCTCATTATGTACACCAATCTATACTACCGATACTCACAACATGTGGTCTATTTTTGTTAGCCTGATTCTTGACATGTTTCCTTGACCCCATTTTCGTGGTTCATTGACTTACCTATGTTTTTAACATTCATGTTTTTTGTTGTTTTGTTTTTTTATTTAATATTATTTCTATACATGTCACCAGATACTTTCTGTATTGAGGTCATCTTAATATTCAGGCGAGACATTTCTTTGTCAACACTTGTGGAAAAGAGTATAACTTTCTATATTTGTATTGCAGGTTTGGTGTATATGATACTTAAGCATGCTGTTGATAGATATAATATATATTTTGCCTATAAGAGGTCTAGGATCAACAAATACATCCACCAGACTGCTATTAACTTTGTTGTTATATCTGTGATTATGTTGCAGTGCAATATTGTATTTTTTACCATAGTTCGCTCAGGTAAGATAAGTACTACAGGTAAATAAAATGATTTTCACTCTTATTTAGGAAGTGATATCATATTTACTCAATTGTCTGTTTGTGTGCTCATATACAATTACTGTCTTTTGCTGAGGTAAATGTGTGGTTTTATTGACTTTTGAAAAACTGATATTCACTGAGGCCAACGGCCGAAGTGAATATAAGTTTTTCAAAAGTCAATTAAACCACACATTTACCAAAGCAAAAGACAGTTATTGTTTTATTCTATATTTCTAAAAAGTGGTATTCAACATGAATAATAAACATTTACCCCATATCTCTTCTTAGTGTTATATTTTACCATATGTTCATTTAGACATTTGCTTCTGTTTTTTTTTTTTTTTTTTTTTTTTTTTTTTTTGTACATTTATTCCATATTTTTGTCTTTTTTATTATGTTGCAGGTTTAATCTGTGAATTATTCTTGTTTGTTTTGGTTTTTGCAATAAGTGACAATCTGAAAGTTTCAACAATTGTAATTAACAATAACATCTTTAACAAAAACTATAAAAAATATCACACTTTTTCATCCTTTAGATTTCAAGGTATTTGTTATCATCGAAAATTGTAGTGAACAGTAATACTACCATAATTATTGTTAATCATTGGCAGAGTAGGACACATAAGAGATTGATTATTTTGTACTGAATATTCAGTTATTTGTTGTTGAGGCACATAATTTTGCATGGGATATCCTGTAATTTGTTGACATTGTTGAGGCACTTGTGCATTTTCCATAGGCATAACTGAAGTACTGACATTTTCAGTAGGATTTGCAAAAATATTATCATTTGTTAACATGTTATCAGGGTTATCAAAACTAGCCACTAAATTTTTCATTTGTGAATTACTTAGAAGCAAAAAATCAGTTATATTGTCATCATGAAAATCCTCAATATCTGTTTTAATTGCATTATCGGACATATTTTCCTTGTTATCTTCATTTTCCGGACGTAAACTTCCGCTTATCACACTTGACATGCTTTTCAAAGCTTTTTCAGACGTATATCCAGTGTACGTTTTTAATGAAGTTTCACTTTTATGTCCCGTAACTGACATAATATGTCTTCCTGCGAAATCAGCTTCGTCAAGAATGTGAACTGTGGTAGCACGTAAAGAGTGGTTAGTGTACGTAGTTTGTAAATTTGCATGGTTACAAATTTCTGGCATCATACTTCCAAGAGTATTGTGTCCTATTGCGACAGCATCATACCATATATTGTTACTTGGATTGATTTTTGGTCTTTGGAAAAATATATCACATTAAGGGTTCAGTCTGTCCCTGTAGAGAAGAAAACTTTTCACAGGGCACCTTGCATCACCTGAAATAAGAAAATAATTACAATATAAACAATTTCTAATTTGAGATATTAGTCAAAAGATAAAAGTTGTATTTTAATTTTTGTTTATTTCATTGTGTCATGTTTTTGTAAGCAAATTTTATATCATCCATTCAGTTTTCTTTTGATTTCTTTTGTTTTATTAAGTATTATTTCTTCGAAAAATGCAGTTTGTTAGTGGCAGGAATAATACATGGAAATTGATTGACTTATTAATTTTTAGCAATATTTTAACCATGTTATGCATACATGTGTGAACTTTAAATGGTGGTATTAATTAAAAAATAAAAGTTTATGAAAATGTATCACAAGGTGTTGTTGTTCTTCATCCTGAAATCACAACTGAGTCATTGATTAATAAAATGTGTTAAATATGAAAGTTTCATTACAATGTTACAAATATTCTTACCTTTGACTTCAAACATTTTTCCAACTGCCGTATTTGTGTCCGCCTGATGGTTTTTAGTGAGTTCATCCCTTTTAATATAAATGAATCTATGCTATACATCTCCACCACCCTGTTTTCCAGACTTGAATTTTTTTGAACAAATAGCAAAGTCAGTGCTTTTCAATGAACGAAGATTTTCCCGACCCCTACGCCCAAAATAGAGCATAATGTCAACAAAAACCTTGTGCTGTAGTGAAGTAGGGTCACTGTCTTTAAGACTTGCATAAATTGTTTTGAGATCATCGTTTTCAATGGGAGGGTAGTGATCAATACCTCCCATACCCTCACGTTTCAGAAGAACATTTACAGCTTTGAACATTTTATCAGAGTTCATAAACATTTTGTCTTTAATAATGTCAATGCCCTTTTTCTCATTCAAGTAACGATTGAGTCCATATCTCGTATTTGCCAGAGTGCTCTTTTTGTATAAATCACCCTTTTCATTACGGGCTTCTGAGTAAAATTTACACAAAACTTCATCCAGCTCTTGCAAAGTGTAATTTTCGAACTCCTGATCAAGTTCCATCTCTTGTAGATACTTTTTAAACAAGCGCACTGACCTATCCGTTGCTTTGCGGGTGTTTAAGGAGTCCTTTTCTTTAAGAATATAACTTAAGTTATCATCCGTTAGGCTGGCAAACCTAGGTTTTTTGGCGACAGACTCATTTGCGTCTGCATCGTCCGCCATGATTATTTTGATTGTGGGACTTCCGATTCAGCAGATGACGTTTTTGATTGGTCAGTATTTTGAGGGGAATTCCGTTGTTCTTAAAATAGTTGCACGTGACGTTTGGCACAAGTGAATACTAATTTTCTCAAGTCAATACGTATTTTTATTCAGTGTTTGCATTTATTTTGACAAATCTATTAAATTTATACTTATATAGAATAATTTGTTTTACTGGTAATTTTGTATGAATTTCCTTTGATCTGCACAGTATTTCCGAACTAGACAATATCACAAAATTATTGGGTCGCTGTGCTGACGTCATGTCTTGTTGTATTTGTCGTGTTCATACACCTAATATGTTGAATGAAAAATGCATGTAAATTATTGCAATAAACAAGAGATTAACTTTGCTAAAAGAGATATTACAGCCGATTTGAATTTATTATAGAGTTTTATTTTTTCATGTTGAGAAATTACCAATAAAAGAAATATAGGACATTTATATTTTGATAAGGACTTTATCACTGCATAACGTACCAAGCTCGCCCTAACAGTCTCACTTGATACTAGTTTCAACAATATGCAAACACTTGGGAAGGTATAAAATGTTTCAGGAGTTCTTTTCCACCTCGTTTATATTTAGCAGAGTAAGTATGAACAAAAATTTATGTATTGAAAAATTACATATATATTGATGTTACACAATTGACTATATACTTGTAGTTTCATACTATCACGAGATACATATGAAATTTAAAAAAAATCCCTGAGCACTATTTACAGTTTCTATTGTCAAGGTCCTGTAGTCTTCATATTCAGGTAAGTTAAAGCTGATGTTTTATAAAAACAGACAAACATGTGAGTGTATTAGCTTTTGTTTCGATTGTTCTATACTCTTGTCATTGCTGTTTTGAATTAAGAGTGACATTTTTTTTTCACATTTTATATTTTGTTTACAGAGGGTACAAACTCAGTATTTGTATTTTCCTGTGTATGTTTATTCCTATCTGTGCTGATATTTATCGGGAAGGCATGCTTTGGATGGTTCAAACACTTAGACACCAACAAGTACAGGGTAAGTAACAGTAAAATAAGAATTTTTGTATGTTTTAATTTTTCTGCACATTTTCTCTCATGTATTGCAACAAGTTTGACTTTAACTACAGTTGGTGTTATTACTTTTGGCATAATTTTAAAACTTGAACATATTATTTATTACATTTGTAGCATTAACAATTTTTGAAGGGACTAAGTAAATAAATGAGAAGTAATTGAGCGGTTCAAAAATGTTTTTATATCCGAATTAATGGCAGTTAATTAAGAAAATAAAAAATTTCAGCCATTCACGGATAATGATGAATTTTGTTACATAAAATTTTTATTGTTGTTGAAATAAAATTATTAGGATGCTTTAATTATGAAATAGTTATAGTGATCTTAATGGAGATATCCTGCATCAATAATTTATTATTATGGCAATTTGTGATTGAATCATAATGGAGATATCCTGCATCAATAATTTATTATTATGGCAATTTGTGATTGAATTCAGCAAAATTGACTTATCCCTTTGTCTGAAATTGCAGAGGCAATTTTTACCCAACATATTTTTGGTTATTCTTGGGAGATCTTTAAAATTTACATTATATGGTGTAGTTCCTTTATAAAGTACTATGCACTGCATGACCTAGTTTCTTTTAGGGATGTAAACAAAATTGCTTAAACTTCTTGTCTAAATTACAGTCAGATTCCAACCTAAAAAGTGTTCACGTGTAAAATTAATAGCAAATTGTCTTTGATGATTTGAGTTTCCAGAAGTCCATGGTCTGCAAGACTTTATGAAGGATTCCATAGGAATTGCAGATTATAAGCAATCTCCTTAAACTGCTGCTGGGTCACACAAGACCCAATTAAAAATTCCCCTTATATTGACTTTAACATTATATATAAAGCAGTTGTTATAACCATGTGATTTTTTAATAATCTCATTCAGATTAAATTGTGTGTAGTATTCTTAGAATGGCTTATTTTAACATATACACAAAACCCATACCATTTTATGTTCATTTTGTTTGCTTCTGTGTAGTTTATTTCCTGTTTATTTTGTGCACCAGTAAGTAGATAATCATAGTAAAGCATGCTGGGTAATCTGGTCGAAATGAGCATTGTAACATCGCAATGCATGATGTGTGAAAATAAAATGCTCCCTGCATGGTATAAATCTTAATATTTCAGAGGACTTATACAAGGTATATCATTACCTTTTTACATTCTGTATCAGATTTTAAGTTATGTAAGGTTTTACATGGACAGATATTGCTAACAGAATAAAGGGACCAAACTTACTTGAGTTTTATTCAGTCATTTACAAGAAATCTTTATCTGCAATTTTAATTGTATTCCTCATTAACATGGTAGACTTGTGTCATGTGATTCTAATTTTCGGCTATTGTAGGTGTTTACTGTTATCTTCATTTTATAATTCAAATAACTATGGCAACATTAAGTTATTATACAGTCAAACTTGCCTTAGCAGTCACCTTGAATAAGCAGCCACTTGATTTCAAAGGCCACTTTTCATAGTTCCCTTTGCAGTATATTTCCTATTAAATAAACATGATTTAATAGGCCACCTTTCTTAAAAGGCCAGTTTGACTCCTTCCCAAAGGTGACCTCTTCAATCAAGTTTCACTGTATTTCAATCTTCACATTAAAAATTTTGATCTTTTAAACACAAAATTAGTCATGAGAAATTTTGTTAAATTTGTTTTTTGTTATTCTGAATTAATTTTACTCTTGTTTTTATTAAGAAATTATCAGTTGGACTGATGTTGTCAAAGTTTTTTGGTGTCACTTTCTTTAAACTACGTTATGAAATTTCAACAATAAAAGATACCAGTACCGGTACCGGTAATTCATTTTATTCAGGCTATGTATTTTTTGACTTGACATACTTATTGTGTATCACACACTTTTGGATCAGTTAATCATTGAAAAATTGAAATCACTAATATGGCTAATTATTTGAAGTACAACCAGAAACAGGGATATAATAAACCTTTAAATATTCTTTGACCTAGGATTGCATGCTGTATGGGACCTGTAAGAAGTTATTTAGATTTTTAATTTCTGGATTAAAGAAACTTGGCCATATTTTCCTGTCATTTTCCAAAATGTTGGTTCGGGCATGTATACTTGGAATTAAAAGTTTGCATTCTTTTATTATACAATTATGAAGGTATGTGATTGAAGGACTTTTTATGTCTTTTTTTCTGGATGTTCTTTATCTGATAATCATACTAACATTTTGCATAGCTAATAGCACTTCATAGGAAGTAAGCATTCCACTGAATTAACATGGTGTGAGAGGCTTGTACTTTAGCTCTTCCTTAAAAACAAATGCAGGAGAATATGTAATAAATTTTTATCTGAGTTTTCGTTGATGAAAAACCAAATGACAAAAACATCAATATGTCTGGTTTTCAAGAAAGACCATGAAATATTTTTTTGTAAAAATGTGTGTAGTATATATACATGTCAAACATATAAAATGTAAACTCGATTGCAATACCATATAGTGGGTTATTTTGATGGGTGTAAAATTTGGTGATTTAAAAGAGAAAATGTATATGAAAAATTTTGGCGGTTTTTATTTTCATGATTATGTAAAATACATAATAAAATATTTCCCTTGTTACTAAAAAGAAATGAGTTATGGTGTATAATAAGTGTTGATCAACATGAAATATTAAAGAAAAGAATGATAATTATCCTTTGATTTTAAATATGTTTTATTGCCATTAAACAGTTATTTAGTAAATTACATGTAATTTATTGTGTACCTTCATTTTCATTAATTTTAAATATTTGTGACCTACACAGCTTGGCCTGATTACAATCATTAGACATGCACAATGCAATTGGATATCCAAGCCGTTATGATAAATATTAATTAATTTCCAAAGGTAATAATTTTTAAAAAATGTTATAAATTTCATATACTTTTTTAAATATATAAACTGTAGAATAAAATTTGGCGAATTTATTTTGGCGATTTAAGCTGGACCGGTAAAATATGCCAAAATAGCACCCCGCGAAAATAACCCGCTATTCTGTACAAGGTGATTTTGCCTAGAATTAACAAAAGTAATGGATTAGTTGCATCAAAAACTGTATAGCAGGTAATTTTCACATTTTTAAAATTTTATGACTTGTTCTGCAAAGAGGAGTATTAAATTAAAGCAGTCATCATTTTTTCGTTAATGGAAAACTGTGTAAATAACAAACATCTATAGAGAAATGAGGACTTAAATCACAAGATTTTATTTTTGCACTTCCATCAACGTTGCGAATATAGCAGAAGATTAGAACTTCACGGAAATTACCTGCACCACCGTACCTTCAGTTCTTTATAATATTGGAAATTTAAGATGATTTGGAGTACAGAATTGAATTTTTAAGCAAAATCATTGTCTATAGTTATACCAATTTCTGATGCTTCCTACTTTTATACCCCTCGCTTTGAAAGTGGGGTATATAGTGATAGGGTTGTCCAACTGTGTATCCGTCTGTAACACCTGAGGGTACCCATCCCTTATCCTTAAGACAATGTAGATGTGCAAATCCTTCTGTGGAAGTTCTTTAATTTGTGAAGATCAATTTTCGTGGTTTTAATAAATATCACTATTTTGTGAGGACTTAAATTAGTGATATATATTCTATGCATTCAAACTCTAGGGAAAAGCATTTTGCTATAAACTTTAATTTTGTGGTGAATAAATCCATGAAAATTGGAACCCCAAGAACAATATTACTTCCTCAGTGTTTCAGAATTTGATTTGATTTTTGGGGTTTTCCACAGCAAAACATGATTTTTGCATTAGATTTGGATCAGATCAAAGATTTGAGCTTTCTTTAGCAAAATCATTTATTTCTGGAATCAAATGGGGGAGCAGGGAGTATATATTAGTGAACTTTGGCGAAAAATTGTTGACAGTGAGGTACCACAAATTCAAAGTATTTTCTGATAATGTTGCACCTTGTGTGTTATCCCTACAAGCCTAAGATTAATCGGTTTGGCAGAAATGTGTTTGGGGTGTAGCGGTAAGTTATTCTTGGTTCTCAAAACTGGCATTGAAGTTGAGGCGAAATATTGGAGTACACTGGGCGTCGGCTTCCGCATCTGACTCTATGTCAACGTCCGCGTCTGCATTTAGGTATATATCTTGGTAACTATGAAGGGTAGGGTCATCAAAATTTGCATACAGATGCATCTTGGGCTATCTCACAGCCTCCAAGAAAATTAGGTCTCTTTGACCTATATTTTCTGCTTGATTGGCTTTCATTTAATTAAGTCTGAGTTGATATCTCAGTATTGAGTAACTGCACATGGTAGGATCATCTTATCTTGCATGTGCATGCATCTTTGACGGTAGGTCAGCATCCAGGTAAAATTAGTTCACTTTGACCTATATTTTCCGCATGTTGAACTTACATTTTAGTTTACGTCCAAGTTCAGATGTAAGTAACTGTACATTGAGGATCATCTAATCTTGCATTTGCATGCATCTTTAGCGGTAGGTCAGCATCCAGGCAAAATTAGGTCAATTTGACCTATATTTTGCACATGATTGACTTACATTTAAGTTTACGTCCGAGTTCAGATCTAAGTAACTGTACATGGTAGGATCATCTAACCTTGCATTGCATGCATCTTGGTGGTAGGTCAGCATCCAGGCAAAATTCGGTCAATTTGACCTATATTTTCCGCATGATAGACTTACATTCAAATTAATGTCTAAGTTCAGATCTAAGTTACTGTACATGGTAAGATCATCTAACTTTTGTATGCATGTAAAAGGGATGGTAGATCAACATCTGGCAAAATTGGACTTCTGTGTCCATGTGCCATAAGGAGGCAAACTTGTTAATTGTTGATATGTTTTAATGATTTTTCATTTGAGACCTGGAGTTGAGTTGACACATGCACATGAAGGACTAACACTTTCATCCCAAGAAAGATATGACATCTTTTATCATTATAAACTGATTTGGAGTTTTAGGAAGTGGTATATAGTCTGGTTGATCAAAATGGAGTCTACCTGTCAAAAATGTGGGAGTTTTTATGCCCCAGCCATAAGGGGACGGGGTCATTAAGTTTTACCCTTGTCCGATTGTCCATCCATACGTCCATCCGTCATCCATCCGTACATGGTCTGAAATTTTCATCAAAGATTTCTCAGCTTGTGTATGCAGGAATTATTTGATATTTGGTTTGAAGCTTTGGTATGATGAGTTTTACCGTGTCTCCCCTTTTCAAGTCTGTCCTTTATCTACTTCCTGTTTGGCGGGGGGATCCGTTTCCCATGGACACATTTTCTTTTATTTGCACTCTGAAAGTCAAAGCCTGCAATTTAATGCCTGCAGTAACCAGAACTGGAAAAATGTTCATGTTTTGATATGTGATATATTAGGAAATAGTAATTCCTAAGTTACAAGCATAAAATACCTTGGTTTTTGGAGCTGTAAGGGGTGTTCATATGAAATATATTGACAGGCCCTAATATTAGGGCTCCTCCATGGCAATAGTTAACAAAATCAATAATTTGATGAAAGTACAATTTAGAAGTTAAATTTATTGATGATTCTTTTACATACATGCACACTTGATTTAATTTTGGAACCATATATTTTCTGTATTCACTTCTTTCATCAATTATTAAAACATGAGGATGATAGAGTAGTTCTGTGCCCTTGTATTCCTAATTCCACAATACTATTTTCAGACATCATATGTAGTGCATTATCCTTTAGATTTATTTTAATTGTATTGTCATCCACACTTTATTCTGTTAAAAATTATGTAGTTCCAGTACCTACTTTATATAATTACTATCAGTTCAATGTATTCAGTTGTCTATGTTGTTTAGAGGCTTTGAACCTTATTGCTAACTGGTGTATTCTGTTTTGTATGTTGTTTAGGGGCTCTGAACCTTGCTAACTGGTATATACAGTTGTATGTGTTGTTAAGAGGTTATGAACCATGCTACATAGTCATGTTTGGTTGTCTGTGTTGTCTAGAGGTTCCAAACCCTGCTAGATACTATATTAGGCTGTCATTGTTGTGTAGAGGATAACCTTATTGCCCCCCCTTTGTTCTTAGTCAAATTAAGTCAATGCATCCTTCATTGAAGTCAGATTTGTTGGTAAGATAAAGGTTGATTTTCTTTCTATTTTGCTGTCCTTAGAACACGGGATGGGATGAGGAGGATGAGGTGGGTATACATGTAACATTCACTCATTGAAAAATGTTGTTATTAGGTTTATCAGTTACTTCCTCAGGATTGACAGTGCTTCCATTAGCCACTGAAACTGACTGCCATAACACACTGTAACTGCCATAACATACTATAAGTACTGACAAAATTGGAGTTTTTATGCCCCTGCCATTTAGCGACAGGGGCATTAAGTTTTACCCTAGTCCATACGTCTGTATGTACATACGTACATGCAAAATTTTCAAGGATTTCTCATCTTGATTTAATATTTGGTCTCAAGCTTTGGTTTTATGAGTTGTACTGTGTCTCCTTTTCAAGTCTGTCACTCATCTACTTCCTGTTTGTCTATATCTATTTAGGGGATGCATCAATGTCCCATGGACACATTTTCTTTTATTTGTCATACATTCAATCAATCTACCGAAAAATGTTGTTGTTATAGGATGTAATGATATCTCATCAGTATGTATGAATTTTTTAGGGACCATCAAAAGTACTGTATAATGTTTGTATGTAGATTAGAAAAAAAATTAATTTAATCAAAGTGAATGAACCCTCAGTTAAGTTTCTATATATGGGATTTTGGTTTGTTTCAGCTTCAAAGTCTAAATGACTGTTGTGATTTCAGTGTTGAAAACAAGTTTTGTCCATAATTTGTCCAAAATGCATTTGACAGAAATTCCAAACCGCTTACGTACTACTACAAAATATACTATGTTTCAAATTTGTTTCTCTTATGTATCCAGAATTGTCAGTTATCATTATTAACATAAATACATGAAGCCAGCCTGCATGAAATAACCCTAAATATTTTGTCAGACTATCATTAGTTTTCTTTCAATAGCACTGGAATTTTCAAAATAAATTCAGAAGTTGGTTATACGTGTGAGAAATAGTTATTTAAGGTTAAGGAAACAGAACATAAGTCTTGTTATTATAAATAATCTTTTATAACCATATTCTGTTAGAATGTACTTGGCGAGAATTTAACTGAGGAAATTGTGGATGCTGGCTGTAAAATTATACAGTATTTATTCTGGTTTAACTGTATATGTAAAATAGATATTAACTTATTGGTTTGTTTTCTGAATGCTCAATCTACCCCCTGCTTTAGAGGGTGGTACATAAGTGATCATGGTGTCTGTTCATTCATTCGTTTGTTCGCCATTTAGTTATTCCCTCATCCACATGCTGAAATTCAATGAAACTTTCACAGAATGTTGAGTACACAATGCCATTGTGTACCATCTATTTAAAACTTTGATTTGATCCTTTTTGGGGGGAGGAGCAGGGGGTATATATTACATGCTCACAGTTTGTTTTCTAGATTTATTCTTTTGATCTATTCATCCAGCATTTAGTCCGTTTCGTCATTGGAAATAATGCGGTTTACTTCAAATTTGTGCTTTATCTGGTGAAAGTATAAATGAAAAAGTGTTGAACTTCACTTGGCATCATTCTGTTAATGACTTCATTTGTTGCTTTACAAGTTCAGTGCCGTGCTCTGCTCATTTCTTGCCTCAGGAACATCATATGTTTCCTTCAGTTTGCTGACATCACTATTTAATCATTCTATCATAAAAGAAGTGTAATATTTAAGTATATCTCTACAGATTCTGTCCAGTTTTGTTTACTATTCTAAACTTGGATCCCTGTTGAGAAGTCAGGTATATCTTTATGGTAATATCCCTGCACACAGGAGACAACATATCCATCACTACTATTCCTGCTGATATAGTATGTCACAACTAGCTTCCTCTTTCCAATACCTGAAAAGATGATTACTTTAGAGATTCAGAAAAAAACTTTTAACTTCATATTGAACTTGAACAGGTCAATACATGTAAGAATTCTGAGAAACAAAGTTTTGATACTAAACATAAAACCTGATGTAGACAAAGTATATAGCTCTATAAGTAGGAACAAAAATTACAAAATGCACCATTAAGTATCTTTTATAGTTTTAATGGATTCTTGGCTGTTAAATTGTGTTTTGTATCTTATAAATTGGGACAATTTAATGAGAATAATGGAAGTTAAACAGTTTTTTCTGTCTTTTGAGATATTTTATGCACCTTTAGAGATGGTTGGACAGTTGATCAAAATAATAAAATACAAAACTTAAAGGCTTAGTTTTAGCATAAGTTTAGAATCTCTCAAAAAGTCCCAGATAAACCAAAGTATTTTTCATCTAATATTTTAGAGTTTTTTTTGTGCTATACAAAATTCATTTATTTTGTTTGCATGTAAAAGTTTTCCAGTCAGCACATTTTTATCTTTTACATGTAATTTACTGTAAAATGTTTTTGATTTTCAATCATATTCTGAGTTTATTGTAAGTGATGTCTTTTAATTATTTTTTATTAGCAATTTGGAGAAAACGATGGTTTAACAACACCCCCAGAACCAAGCACCTCCAAGGTATGTATAATTATAGTTTAGCCACTCTCTCAGAGCAAGAGCAAGAGTCTATTGTGTAGATACCACTGTAGCAGATCTAAATACCTCTAAGTTATGTATAATCATGGTTAAACCACCTCAAAGAGCAAAACACCTCTGAGGTATTTATAACCATGGTTAAACCCCTCCCCAGAACAAAACACCTATCAGGTATTTATAATCATGGTTCCTCCCCAGAACAAAACACCTCTGAGGTGTTTATAAAGATGGTTAACAAGCTGAAGAACAAAACACTTCTGAGGTATTTATGATCATGGTTCCTCCCAAGAACAAAACACTTCTGAGGTATTTATAAAGATGGTTAACAAGCTGAAGAACAAAACACCTCTGAGGCATTTATAATCATGGTTCCTCCCAAGAACAAAACACTTCTGAGGTATTTATAAAGATGGTTAACCAGCTGAAGAACAAAACACCTCTGAAGTATTTTTAATGATGGTTAATCATTCTCCAAGAACCAAACATGTCTGAGGTATTTATAATGATTCTTCACCACTACCCAGGGACAAAACAGATCTGAGGTAGTTATAATAATTGTTAAACTCTCCCAAAAGATAAAAAAACCTGGGGTATTAATAAAAAGGGTTAACCACTACCCAAGGACAAAACACCTCTAGGGTATTTATAATGATTATAAATAAGTTTCCAAGGAAAAACACCTCTGTGGTATTTATAATGATGGTTTATCACTTCTTAAGGGAGTACCAGCGTCAGATTTCAGAAGCATTCGATAATCTCGGGTTTTATCCATTCAAACAGTGTTAAATTTTTTGCACATGGATCATATTTTCGGGGTTATAGGTGACTTTAAAATGCATAAAATAGAAAGTGTATTAAATTTTATAAACTTTCAATTATATTTTCATATATTTAAAGGCCTATAAAGATCTTATACAAATTGAAAGAAAACTCTAGAGAGAACTGTTTCCGGCCAAAATTTTGATGTCTTATATCTCAAAAATTCCTACATGGATTTTTTGCTCAAGTTGTTTCATTAGTAGTGCTCTTCAAAACAAAAGGTCAGAATTTTAATTCTAATTACAAGATTTCTGACACTCGTACTCCCTTAAGGACAAAACATTTCTGTTTTGTGTAAATTCTGCACGAAATTTAAATATTTTTCCAGAGAAAGGGGAGGGTTAAACCCCTGCAACCCCCCTGAATCTGCCATACCGCATCTTTGCTTTAAAACCCCCACAGAAACCAAAAGACATCACTCCAGGGCTTTATCCACAGACTTCATCATATGTAACAATTGTAAGGCCTGACAGTTTTTCTAAGAGGACACTCTTTCTTTGCTACACATAGACCTCAGGTCTTTATTTGGCTATTGACCACTTTTAGTAAGTATTACATGCAATAAAAGAACAATAGTGCTTTGAATACAGATTTTTGATGTTTGGGATCAAATTGACCCATCAGACGAGATGAAATATGCTGAACCGACCCCCATCCCAGGAATTTCAAAGTTCATACATGCAAAACATCAAACTAAAACCATAATAAGATATCCTGCTTTTGAGAACTTCATGTACTAAGTGATTCCATTTATTTATAAAGAATTCGATAGGATGTAACATAGACTTCCTAATATTAATTCCCATAACTAAAAACCAGACAGAATTTGATATTAAAGAATATCCTGCCGATCATTAGATAAATATAAACAAAGGCTGATGGGTATTGGTTTTCTTGTTTAAATCATAATGGATCAATGATGTGATATCAACTGTTATGTCTGTGGTCTTGTTAATTTGACCAATTATACTTATATAAATTGACACTAATGATTGACTGGTTCCCAAGAGAACCAGTACATGATTGATAGGTCATTTTCTGTAATTATAGCTTCATAGTTTTCTCAAAGAGACAAAGATGAATGCAAATTGTATAAGCTATTTATTTTGGTAAAAGTGTTAGTGAATTATAGAGGAAAAGTACTGTGATAATGAAATGAAAGGGTAGACTGAAGTGAGGATCAATGTGAATTATACTATTTATACCTTTTAGCTAATGTCACTTGAATCCATAATGTTTGTACAACCTACTCTTCTGTTCTATGTTTATAATTCAGTATTAACATAGAAGTGGTACATAGAAATCTCATTTTATCTCAAATAGAACAAAGTAGAATCAGATCTTGGGTTCCCAATATCTTCAAGTAGACAGGTGACATTTATTAATTTTCAGCAAATTATTTCAACAGTTTTGTTTCAACACATAGATATAATTAATTATCAGTGGTACTGTAAAAGAAATGTAGATGATAACACCATGTGGGAAAGACAACGGATGTTGGCAATACCAAAGCGGACGATTGATATTACTTTAAATGAGTGAATATAAAAAGTCACACTTTTATTATATTTCCTCTTAATATTTGTGAACAGATTTATGTTTGCCGATCGATGGGATAAAATTAGAGTTCATAATAGTCATATACACATAGAGTAAAGAAAATAAATTAAACTTAGAGATGAAAACATGTCTCCTACTACAGCAAAAGTGTACAAATGGGATGTTTTTATCTTCAAAAGCAAACGATTTTAGGCGTGTTGTGTTTAAAAGACACACCCTTTAGTTCAATAATTTCACCCTTTGATTAAAATAAAGCAAATCCATGTCTCAACAGCTGTTCATCTAACTTAAATCAGGAAAACAAAATCATGAAAGAGTATGATGACTTGTCTATTATGGCATATTCTATAAGTCGCCATACACTTTCATAATTTTGCTTACGTGATTTAAGGTACATAACCAGCCGTTGAGACATGGATTTGTTGAACTTAAATTGAAGGGTAAAATCATTCAACTAAAGGGTGTGCTTTTTGTAACACAACACACCTAAATTGTTTGCTTTTAAAGATAAAAAAACATCCTGTTGGGACATTTTGGCAGTACTAGGCGACATGTTTTCATCTCTATTTTGTATTTACTTGTTTTACTCCATGTTTATATGACTATTATGAACTCTAATTTTATCCCATCCATCAGTAAACATATATTTTGTAACAAATATTAAGAATAAATATAATAAAAGTGCAATTTTTCACCTTCACTCATGCTGAAGTAATATGAATCGTCCGCTTGGGTAGTACAAATTTCAGGTGTTGTTCCCATACGGTGGATAATGAATTGCATTTTTCATTGCATTGTTGAGCATCAGGAAAAAATGGAAATTTGCATGTTGATCAAACTTGCTTTTGAAACTTAAATCTTGGTTTGTTAAGATAATATTAAATTTTGGTTTGTTAAAATTTTGTGTTCTCCTTTTGTCAACATTTGCTTTTGCTGTCTGTTAAGCAGAAAAGTAGATTGATTTCCTTCTAAAAAGTCCTTTTGCTGTCTGTAAAGCAGAAAAGTAGATAGATTTCCTTCTAAAAAGTCCTTTTGCTGTCTGTAAAGCAGAAAAGTAGATAGATTTTCTTCTAAAAAGTCATTGATTTTTATCTTTGCAGAAATTAAAACTTTCTTTTTTTCATTTTTCCAGCCATTTATAGCCAATGTTCTGCTGAATAAATCCAATTCTAACCAGGATATACAAGACAGAGATGGCACAGAACAGATTGTACAAGGAAAGACAAATTATGGCTCTGTTAATCAAACACAAACAGGGGACCAGTATGATCAGTGAACGTCTGATATGGATGCCAAAACCATGTTTGACCAATGAAGGTCTGATAGGAATTACAAAAACCCAAATAAGAACAAATATACATGTTATGAGTATTGAAGGGTAAGACAAATTCTTGGAGCATTAAAATTGAACTAATTCATACAAAAAGAACTGCTTACTGAATATTGAATCATACAGGAAAAAAATAACTGTAATTCAAAATCTTACTGTTAGGTAATCCAGTTTTCATTAATCATTACTTACTTATTTCTTCGGTAAATCACTAATATACAACTTTGATTATGTCCCTTTTTGTCATTCTTCTGATTTAATGTTTCAGGTATAACTACAGTTTGGGGTAGTTTACATCAAAATACTTTGATTTGCCCAGAGAGAAATTAATGTATTGTAATTGGTTGAAAATTGATTCTTCATTGACCAAAGCTCTAATATAACCACTTCACATACAATATATCAATTTGGGAAATGGTGAATTCAAATGATTATGCCCTGAACATTTTCCCACTATAATTACCCAGTTGTAAATTGACAATTTAATATGATGATGACACATAGCCATGACCATTCAAATTGGATAATATTTTAAGAATTTGTAAAAACCTGTCACAATTACTAGATCACCATAGTTAAAGATAACCAATGCATCATATCAGATGCAGTTTATTATCCAAAGATATTTTATAGTAAGGTCACATATGAAAAGCCAAAAATGTGAAATCAGACATCATTACATGTACAACATGTACAAATACCATTAAAACACACAAACCAATTCATTCAATCACAATTAATTCATGCCATATTGGGTATTTCAGCCTGTACATTTAGGGTATTTTGCACAGCTGTGGACTTGCATTTGTTCAAAACCAATTTATTTTACAAAAGTTTATTTATGGTTAACTGCAATACAACACAAAGAACAGACAGAAAATCATGTAAGATTTTTTTATCTTGCTTTTTAAAATTTGCAAAGTTAAATGTTAAAACTTTTGGTTTATATACCATTTTTATATATGTATAGTAAATGTTCATACCTGACCTTTCAAGTGAACCAAATATTTCCTTTATATATTTGAATCAAACTTTTCTGTCTCATGTAAACATCTGTGTAAAAGTATTAATGTTATAAGACTGAAAGAGTTAACTGATATGATTTGTAATGTCAGTTTCAATTTTCTCGGCTTTATTGAATAGTTTTAAAATACCTATAGAAATATTGATATTATTTACTTATTAGGCCATGATAAAAAATATCCTAGATTCTCATCCCCGCCCACGCTGATTTTTTTCAACCCCCTTAAAAAATTTTGTTTTAATTTTTGGCCAATTAGGGTAAATTTCTTTTAAAATGACAGCATTTTTCACAAAAATTGATAAAAAAATATAAAATAAATTTCGCCTCCCTGCCCCAAATTTTGAGAAAGGATGGATGAGAATCTAGAAATTATTTTATTATGGCCTTATCTATTGTACAGGTATTTTTTTTATCTTCCTTCAAATTCCTTCACAGCTGCAACTGTAAATTCAATCATTTTGATTATATTTATTTCACATTATACAGTATTGCTATAAATACTCTGGATATTACAAGGTATCACAAATGACATAATATATCTGACACATTTCATAACATAGACAATATGATGGTGCAATTGCTGCATAAAGTGGTAAGAAAACTTTTCTTAATTAACAAAAATTTTAATTCAAAAATGAAAAAAATTTTTGATTTCTGTATGAAATGATTACACTGTGTACATTAAATATTGCATTGTATTGAGATAATTTAGAAATTAGAACTTAAACTTTGATGTGAAAAATAGTAGTTGATGATTTTTTTTATAATTTTGATATTTGGTAGTGATAAAATGGAATAAATGACCCTTCACATTAAAAGTTGAAGGCTTCGATTTTCAAGATGACAAAGAGCAAATTTTGACTTTGTGACACAATTATTTTGTAGAAATCAGAGTTTATGCTTTAAATGTTTGACATTCTATATGGACATAACAAGGTTCAGTTGTAGATAATGGATAAAAATAGCAGAAGTTACTTGATATTTTACTACAGTATACATACAAATGAGGGATTAGAGTAGTTTACACATTTAGATCATTGTTATCTAGTTTTCACATTTACATCATTGTTTTCTTATAATTTTACATAATAACTTTAAAATGTACAGTTATTTTGTATTTTTTACATTGTTTTTTCTGTTTTCAATATTATGTTACATTGTAGATGAAAGATGTTATTGATTAAACTTTTACTATAGTTTCTCCAAGAAATTTTTTTTCATGATGCTTTAATATTACCATCTTATGTAAAGCCATTAATGTTCCATGGAACATTTTTTTTAGATATCTATTAAGGTATAGAAATATATTCTTCACACAATATTGCTCACTTCCCATTATTTTTAATTATTTTTTTTGTGTAACTTTACCTTAATTCTCTCTTTCTGGTTTTAGATAGATATTCTCAGTTTATAGATGTTTCATGTTTAGGCTTATGCATTAATATTTCCATTAAAAACTTAAGAGTTTGATATGAGGATACCAGACACTCAATGTACATGTAAATGCCAACATCAAAATGTTATGAAATATGATGAAAAGTGGATTGATGAAGTAACAAAACATAATGAGTTGGGAACAATCCTATAGACAGAGGCAAAGGGACCTCTGTAAGATATTATAACAAAACCTTTCTTAGAAATGACAAACATTTAGAGGCAATATGATACTTAATACTCATGATCTCAGTATTGTAATATTTACATGTTCAAATACAATGTAAACAGTAGTATCTATATAAAAATTAAGATGCAAATTACAGTTAGATCGAGTTACAGAACTTGCAGTTAATTTGCTTTAGAAAAGAAAAATTTTGAATTTGTGTTTATTATATGAAACCTTCTGTGATTATTTTGCTATCTTTTTTTGCATAATGTAACATTTTTGGCATAATGTAGCAAGACAGTAAACTACCAAAGGCAACATTACTGACATAGCTTACCAAAGACTTCACAATTTTAAACTTTTAGAATTTTTAGTAAGATATGGTAATTAAAAATTTTAATTGGCTTATGCAAAATAAATGTTTGGTTGTGTTGCACCTGTCTTTCAGCAATAATTTCTCCTGTATGAATGGATGTTTTGACTGTGATTATTATAAGGTTGACAGAAATTTCAATCAAAATATATATATATATTTTTTTGTTGTAATATATCATGTTATGATTCTGTTACATTTTCATTTCATAGTATAATTTTATTTTTGTTAATTGTTTAAAATTACATCAAATTCAGAAATTAACACAAGTAATTATTGTCTGTTTAAAACCAGGATCAAATTTTATTGGTCAGCTTCATGATCAACAAAAGAGGTTATTTTCTTATGTGTCCTCAGATTCATCTGTTCTGAGGTAATATAATGGTGATGGTAATTGTTGGTGAAAAATACAGAAAGTACACTTATTTTAAGTGTATCAATTGGAATTATAAGTAATAAAAGTTATTTTTGATGTGTTTATTGATGTGCTAAATATGGCCTTCCACTCAAAAACTTAAAATTAGCTCTTTGGACATAATTTAATTTGTGAGTTGGTCTCGTTTGCACTTGGGTCAGCTCATCAAAATTATGTCTTTTTAGCATTAAAAGAATGTTGTTCAATGATTTAGTATAAATCTTTTAATTTAATTAAAAAATTGAATGATTCATTTTTTTTTATTTCTTTAAAACTTGTTTTGTTTGAATGATTAACTTGTATCAGCCAGAGACATTTAAATACGGAGATTGGAAGGTTATCGTTAAACCCATATAAATGCATTTTTTAGCGAACGGCAACAAGATCCTACGAGATGCAACAAGATGCATCATCCGCCATTTTGTTTTTCTTTACAATATTGAAGCGGGAAAGAAGTGTTTCGTTACAAATTTGAGAATTATACAGTTAAATTTTATGTTGTTTTATTCTGGCGAGTTCTAATATCATATAGTTACTATTAGAAAAAGTATAACTGTGTTGAAATTACGTCGAAGATCGCGCGAATAGCTTGTTCAAGTATTGACGACAAATGGAGATTATGTTCTGATTTCTTGCAGCATAAAACTTTTTGCTGAAAATGATTTTTGGTGTGTTGATACTTGTAAAATGTAGTAAAGGTATTGTCATTTCAATAATCACCCATCGTTTTTACACATTTTTTAATTTTTTTGTCAGTAAACCTCGATTCGAAGATGGTCTTTGAAATTCATTTTCGTGGTATGTCAAAGTTGCATCAAAAAACTTTTTGCTGGAAATGATTTTTTATGTATTGATCCTTGGGAAATATAGTAAAGGTATTGTCATTTCGATAATCATCCTTTGTTTTACATATTTTTGTGATTTTTTTTTTGTCAGTTAACCTCGAAGTCGTTAGTCGAAGATGGTCTTTGAAATTCAATTCGTATCCAAAGGTTGCAGCATAAAACTTTGCTGGAAATGATTTTTTTTTGTGTTGATGCATGTAAAATGTAGAAAAGATGTTGTCATTTCGCTATTCTATCTTCATTTTTACATATTTTTTAAAAAATTTTAATGTTTACTTTGGCTATCGCGCCACTTTTGTAATCTTTTTAATTCCCGTTAGTGGCCGCGATATGATATGAGATTTCGCGAAGTTTCTAATCTTTGTGTTTTATATGTCTCTGTATCAGCTTATATTAAAAGAAACACAAGTTATATTTTTGTATATTGCATGTTTAATTCTTCCAAATGTGAAACCTCACTGAGCATTTTAATATTTTAGTGAAAAGTTTACAAAAATGTAGCATTTGACTTTTGAATAAAAGAAATAATGTGAAACTTACAAAAAGGCCTTTGATTTCAGTACATTTTGTAACACAGATCAAGTCATTAATGGTATATTTAGGGATTTTTTGGACTTTATTAGTAATTTTTTAATTGTTTTTGTGTTAATTTCTTTATTTTATGTATATGTTTTTGTTTTTGTTTATTATTATACTTATAATTGATCAACATTGTAAGAGTTGCTTCATTAAAATAAAAATTTTACATAAAACAAAACTGTCTTGAACACTAGGCCTATAGTAAATAGATAAAAAAAAAACAATGGTAATTATTCTTAGCAAACAAGGCACACAAATAGATGGTTTAACTATATTGTGAAATTGCAACCACCATCGAATTCTCAAACACTGATAACAAAAGCATGCACAAGAAATTGACAAAGAATAAAAGTCTGAATAGAAAATGTTTCTGATATGGTACTTTGAATATACCTTTAAAGATCGCTTTGATTGACCAAACTTTACTTGCAGGTTGTTACAAATATGAAGATTCCATCAACTTTCTTGTGTGTTTTTGGTTTTAAAGTGATAAAAATTAATATGTGGTTCTGATACTAAGATCACCTTGTCTTTGAGACTTAAGGGCATATTCAGTAGTTTCAGGGGAGATAATGGAAAACACAGAAGAAGGCAGTGTTTCCCGGGAATATGACGTTGATAACTGTAACGTCACAAAGTAATTCCCATTGTTTTTGAGGAAAGGTAATTTGTGCCTTCCAATTTGGCGGACTTTCTGCGGGGGACCGACGGGAGATTTGTTAAAAGTTGCATATTTTTATATTTAATTCTTAAACTAACTCGGTGACCTATATTGCTTTTGCCATTTTTGAGTAGCTTATTATTAGAAGAACACAATATCAGAATTTCATAAAATCGACAAAAATGAGAAGTCTTTAGAATATTGTAAATTTTACTGTGTAATTCAGCATTTCGTGCAACTTTTTCATAATACATGCTACATACTCTTTAATTTAGTAAAATATAACATAATTTCCAAAATCAAATCATTTTTTAGCTCACCTGACCCAAAGGGCAGTGTGAGCTATTCTCATCACTTGGCGTCCGTCGTCCGGCGTCCGTCCATTAACTTTTCACACTTTCATCTTCTCCTCTGAAACCACTGAGGCAAATTCAACCAAACTTTACAGGAATGATGTATGGAAGGTCCTTTACAAAGATTGCTCATTTCGTTCCGATCCGATAAAAAACATGGCCGCCAGCGCGGAACTTAGGTTTAACATAGGACCCTATGGGAAAATTCACATTTTCATCAACTCCTCTGAAACTGCTGAAGCAATTTCAACCAAACTTTACAGGATTGATGCACTGAAGGTCCTTTACAAAGATTGCTCATTTTATTCTGATTGACAAAAAACATGGCCGCCAGCACGGAACTTGGTTTAACATTGGCCCTATGGGAAATTTACATTTTCATCTTCTCTTCTGAAATCACTGAAGTGAATTCAACCAAACTTTACAGGAATGAAGTATGGCAGGTCCTTTACAAAGATTGCTCATTATGTTCCGATCCGATAAAAAACATGGCCGCCAGCGTGGAACTTAGGTTTAACATAGGACCCTATGGGAAAATTCACATTTTCATCAACTCCTCTGAAACTGCTGAAGCAATTTCAACCAAACTTTACAGGATTGATGCACTGAAGGTCCTTTACAAAGATTGCTCATTTTATTCTGATTCGACAAAAAACATGGCCGCCAGCACGGAACTTGGTTTAACATTGGCCCTATGGGAAATTTACATTTTCATCTTCTGCTCTGAAACTGCTGAAGCGAATTCAACCAAACTTTACAGGAATGATGTATGGAAGGTCCTTTACAAAGATTGCTCATTATGTTCCCATCCGATAAAAAAACATGGCTGCCAGCGCGGAACTTAGGTTTAACATAGGACCCTATGGGAAAATTCACATTTTCATCAACTCTCCTGAAACTGCTGAAGCAATTTCAACCAAACTTTACAGGATTGATGCACTGAAGGTCCTTTACAAAGATTGCTCATTTTATTCTGATTCGACAAAAAACATGGCCGCCAGCACGGAACTTAGTTTAAGATTGGCCCTATGGGAAATTTACATTTTTATCTTCTGCTCTGAAATTACTGAAGCGAATTCAACCAAACTTTACAGGAATGATGTATTGAAGGTCCTTAACAAAGATTGCTAATTTCGTTCTGATCTGATAAAAAACATTGCAGCCAGCATGGAACTTAGGTTTAACATAGGACCCTATGGGAAAAATCACATTTTCATCAATTCCTCTGATACTGCTGAAGCAAATTCAACCAAACTTTACAGGAATTGTACTAAAGGTCCTTTACAAAGATTGCTCATTTTATTCCAATTCAACAAAAAACATGGCTGCCAGCACAGAACTTAGTTTAACATTGGCCCTATGGGAAATTTACATTTTCATCTTCTGCTCTGAAAGGACTGGAGCTAATTCAACCGAACTTGACAGGAATGATGTATGGAAGGTCCTTTACAAAGATTGTCATTTCCTTCCAATCCGATAAAAACATGGCCGCCAGTCAGAACTTAGGTTTAACATAGGACCCATGGGAAAATTCACATTTTCATCAACTCTTCTGATACTGCTGAAGCAAATTCAACCAAACTTGACAGGAATGATGTACTAAATGTCCTCTATAAAGATTGCCCATTTTATTCTGACTTGACAAAAAACATGGCGGCCAGCACGGAACAAAGTTTAACATTGGCCCTATGGGAAATTCACATTTTCATCTCCTTCTCTGAAACCTCTGAAGCAAATTCAACCAAACTTTACAGGAATGATGTATGGAAGGTCCTTTCTGAAGATTGCTCATTTCGTTCCGATCCGATAAAAAACATGGCTGCCAGCGCGGAACTTAGATTTAACATAGGACCTATGGGAAAAGTGTCATTTTCATCAACTCCTCTGAAACTGCTGAAGCAATTTCAACCAAACTTTACAGGATTGATGCACTGAAGGTCCTTTACAAAGATTGCTCATTTTATTCCGATTCGACAAAAAACATGGCCACCAGCATGGAACTTAGTTTAACATTGGCCCTATGGGAAATTTACATTTTCATCTTCTGCTCTGAAACTGCTGAAGCGAATTCAACCAAACTTAACAGGAATGATGTACTAAAGGTCCTCTACCAAGATTGCTAATTTGCTTTGGATTTGACAAAAAACATGGCCGCCAGCAGAGAACTTGGGTTAAACATAGGATCCTAAAAACACCATTTTCCACATCTCCTCTAAAACTATTGAAGCAAATTCAAGCAAATTACAGAAATGATTTATGGAAGGTCCTTTACAAAGATTTCTTATTTTGCTGGGATCCGACAAAGAAAATAGCTCCCAGCATCGAACTTGATTAAGAATGGTTCCCATAATTTAAAACATTTTTTCATTACATACTCTTAAATTATTGAAGCAAATTCAGTCAAACTAAGATTGCTTATATTGTTTTGATCTGATAAAAAAACAAGACTGCCAGCACAGAACATGTTTTAACATAAGATCCTATGGGATAAACAACACTTTCATCACCTGTTGTAAGCACTTTGTCAGGTGAGCGATTCAGGCTCAGTGTCTGAGCCTCTAGTTTCTGTAAATCCTTAAAACCTTAACTTTGTTTTTCTTTGCTCTGGTACTGAGTAGATAAGAAATAATTTCACAATCAATTTTTAAACTGTAACTTAATTTTTCTTCAAAAAACGCATAAATGATCAATGTTACAGGTAGATTTTCATGGAAACAAGATTGGCGATCCAATATTTTCTTGTCATTTTTGGAATCCTCGGCACTTGTTTAACAACATATCTAAAAATTATGAAAATGACAATATAGCAAGAAACTGTTGGATATGCCCTTAAACGTCACAAGATATAGATGTATAGATACATAGCTTATATATCTTTGATTTTCATACATGTAAATTGACTTCTCAAAAAAAATTGTTTTAAAAAGTAATGAGTCCATACATGGGAGAAAAGGGTACAGACTAATATCTACAAAAAATAGGTGACAAACATATTGAAGTTAACAAGTGTCAGCTGCTTATTTGGAAACCAATTCCTGTTCAGTTGATTACAAAATGGTTTTGCAGCAAGTCTGTATACTTATCAAATTTTATTGGATAGATGATTGTTGAAAGTAGATTACAAAATGCTGATTATATTAACTTAAAGCTTTATATTTATTGCCTACAAGCAATTGAAATGGTTATCTTGATCTTGATTACTGTTCAAAACGTAGGAGAAAGAGGGTAGGTTAAAATGTGTATATATCTTCAGCATGTTGAAATGTAGCTCGTGTAAACACGGTTGGAATCTATATAGCTACCAAACTGAAGTCATTCTGATGACTTATTATGGAGTACTTGCCCTTTGCATCATATTTTCAAAATTTTTATGTTGTCCTTCCTCTATGGATATGAATCCAGCTTTATTTTTTTCAGAAATTTTATAGTCCTTCAAGAGTAACCGAAGACCAATTTTATTGGCCATTTGGCTACAAATTCTACAGATTGACAACTTAATTGCTGTTGAGAATCTGTAGAATTGGTTAAAAGATACTTACCTCAGCAACTGTTGTGTTAGGTGATGAACTTTGTTACATTGTGAGCATTTATAACCTGAAGTTCTTATTACTAATACAGAGGTGATTTTATGTTTCTGATTATTTCAAACAAATTTTAAAAATGTGAAATTTTTTGTTTTAGCCTGTATAATCACTTGAACATTTTTGTTTATGGTTAATTCACATACTTTTGGAGTTACTGTAAATCATTTTAGTATTATTTTGGTATAAAACGCAAAATCAGTAATTTATTTATGGGAGATAATAAATTTACCAAGAGAGGTAATAGAACACGAAAAATTATCTCCCATCAATAAAACACAAGGGTTTTCACATTTTCTCCCTCAAAATGATATGCATGATTAAATCTTTGTGGGCATATCAAAATTTGTTAAAGTAAATATCATTTACTTATATTTTCATTCATAATCTAATACATAAAAACAATGCAAAGTCTTTGCAAAATTAAAAACAGGAATTTCCCTCATCTAGGAAGGCTATTATTAAATATGAAAATACTTCAACATGCTCAACAACCAAACACACTAAAGATAATTTCCAGAGGTGAGTATCAACTTCTCAATTTGGTAAACCAATTCTACACTTTAATAGCAACAGTTTAGTTGTCAATGTGTAGAATTGGTAGCCAAATGGCCAATAAAATTGGTCTTAGTTTATTGTNGAAGGACATGAATCAAAGTTGCCTAACAACTACTTGTGGTAGTTCCTGCAGTTGGTTCTTTCTGGACCATTGTTTTTAATTAGGTTAACTCAGTTCTTGAAATGCCGCTGTACAGTGGTTGCAAATCTTATTACCCTTTCATAAAATCTTATATATATCAAGGTCATATTATATAGATGTGAATGGTCCCAGGGATTTTTTTCAATAAATTAGACTAATTAGATCTTTTCCCCATTGTAAGCACACATTCTTAAAATGGTCAACAGACATGGCCAAAACGAGAACACAGAAAAACAATGAGGTTAGAGAGCTAGCTACAAAATGCAGAGATAAGACACAACATTCAAAACCAAGGTACCCACAGTGTGAACTCTTATGAAACTGAGAGTGACGTCAGGTGCTCCGGAAGGATAAGCATGTCCTGCTCGCCAACAGCAGTCATCAAACTGTAATGGAGGCATATAAAGTTTCAAAATATCTGTTTGGTATGCAAATTGGTTAATGTCATGTTCTAACTTGCCTCAGAAAAAACAAGGGTAAAACAATATGCCCACGACATTTCGTCACAAGGGCTTAAAAACAGTACGTGTTACTCTAACCTCAAAACAGTGAATTGACAGTACCAAGGTAAATTTTTTAAAAATCAGAAAAGCTTTGGTATTCAGAATGACAAATGAGTCTTGAATACAACAGTTCACAAAAATGTCGATATGCACATTCTTATGCCCCCGTGAATCGAAGATTCGGGGAGCATATAGTTTTTGGCCTGTCTGTCTGTTTGTCTGTTTGTCCACAAAAAACTTTAACATTGGGTATATCTTTTGAATGGTAAGTGATAGGGCTCTCATATTTTGCATGTGTATTTCTTGTGGCAAGACCTTTCAAACGATACCAAAATTTTGGACCTCGTGACCTTGACCTTGACATGTAATGAACTTTTTGAAAAAAAATAATAAACTTTAACATTGGGTATATCTTTTAAATGGTAAGTGATATGGCTTTCATATTTTGCATGTGCATTCCTTGTGGCAGGACCTTTTAATTGGTACCAGAATAGTTGACCTTGTGACCTTGACCTTGGCCTGTGAACAACTGCATGAAAACTTTAACATTGAGCATATCTTTTGAATGGTAAGTGATAGGGCTTTCATAGTTTGCATGTGTATTCCTTGTGAAGAGACCTTTCAGTTGGTACCAGAATATTTGACCTTGTGACCTTGACCTTGGCAAATTTCAACAGAACAATCATGAAATTATATTTTGTTTTATTTTATATATATAGAAATTAAACTCATTTATGATGAAACGTTTCTTGATACCTATAGAATTTTTTTGTAAAAAAGATTTTTTTAAATCATTCAGCATATTTTCTTCATTTATTTACTCTCATTTTACAGGTATTTTATATACAATGATGAGGGATGTTACTAAAAATATCTATAGTTCATCTCCTCTCTAATGTGTATTCCTCCACTTTTGGGAACCAGTATTGATGATCCCTGGTGTAATCAAAGTACTGTTAACACTGATAGACAGAACACAATGAGTTGACTATAAATGTTCCAAAAA
>MJUU01005868.1:121790-145145 GCA_002080025.1 Modiolus philippinarum | reverse complement strand
CCACCATGAGAAGATGTGCATGAAGTAACAAAAATTTTCAAAATGGCTTCCATTTTCAAGATGGCCGCCATTTTACGTCAAAATATTTAGGATTCAATAAATCAGGAACTGAATGGCAGAATTTGTTCACATTTTGTATTAATGTTTGATAAGATGAGAGGAAGGAATTCATGCAAAAAAATTTTGCAAAATGTCCGCCATATTCAAGATGGCCGCCAAAATAATTCAAAATTTCAACATAGTCGGATTTCAATGAAAATTGATTTCTAGGTAGATTTTGACACTAGAAACAAGATTGAATCATCGACTTGGACGTCTGGGGCGACATCAGCTATTGCTTGCAATTGCAAATCTAGTTATGTCGCCCCAGACGTAGTCGGGACGACATATTGTTCTTTGCCCGTTTCTTTATTATTCATTATTGTTTCTTTCTTCCACCTATATTTGTCCGGTGATTTTCTCTGAGATGCTTCAACAGAACTCATTGATACTTGGCACAAAGTTGGACCACTATGAGAAGATGTGCATGCACCACCAACAATTTTCAAAATGGCCGCAATTTCCAAGATGGCTGCCAAAATACGTCAAAATTTCAACGTTGTCCGATTTCAACGAAAATTGATTTCTAGGTAGATTTTGACGCTGCGAACAAGATGGGAGCATCGAATTGGCTGCCAGGGGGCGACATCAGCTATTGCTTGCAATTGCAAATCTAGTATTGCTTTTCTCTTTTATTTTCTTCAAATGATTTTTGTCCGTCTATTTTCTCACAGATGCCTGGACAGAATTCATTCATACTTGGCACAAAAGTGAATAACCATCAGAAGATGTGCATGCACTAACAAAAATTTTCAAAATGGCTGCCATTTTCAAGATGGCCGCCATTTTACGTCAAAATATTGAGGATTCAATAACTCAGGAACTGAATTGCAGAATTTTTTTATATTTTGTATTAATGTTTAATAAGATGAGAGGAAGGAATTCATGCGAAAAAAATTAGCAAAATGTCCGCGGTATTCAAGATGGCCCCCAAAATACGTCAAAATTTCAACATTGTCCGATTTCAACGAAAATTGATTGCTAGGTAGATTTTGACGCTGTGAACAAGATGGAATCATCGAATTAGACGTCTGGGGCGACATCAGCTATTGCTTGCAATTGCAAATCTAGTTATTATCACGTCGCTCCAGACGTAGTCGGGGCGACATATTGTTATTGTATTGTTTCTTTATTTTTTATTTTTTTATTTTCTTTATGTTCTTCCAATGATTTTTGTCCGGGCTTATTTGAGAAAACCGCTTGACGTATTCAAATGAAACTTGGCAGGTAGTTGGATCACCATGACGAGAAGTGCAGGCTACGAAAAAATTTTTCAAAATGGCCGCCATTTCCAAGATGGCCGCCAATTTACGTCGAAATATTGGGGATTCAATATCTCAGAAACTGCTTAAAGGAATTAGTTCATATTTTGTATAAATGTTCGGTAAGATGAGAGGAAGGAATCTATGCGACGAAAATTTTCAAGATGGCCGCCAAAATACGTCAAAATTTCAACGTTGTCGGATTTCAACGAAAATTGATTTCTAGGTAGATTTTGACGATTCGAACAAGACGGTAGCATCGAATTGGCTGTCAGGGGCGACATCAGCTATTGCTTGCAATTGCAAATCTAGTTATGTCTACCCATACGTAGTCGGGACGACATATTGTTCTTTGCCCGTTTCTTTATTATTATTCATTATTGTTTCTTTCTTCCACCTATTCCGGTGATTTTCTCTGAGATGCTTCAACAGAACTGATTGATACTTGGCACAAAGTTGGACCACTATGAGAAGATGTGCATGCATCACCAAAAATTTTAAAAATGGCCGCCATTTCCAAAATGGCCGCGAAAATACGTCAAAATTTCAACATTGTCCGATTTCAACGAAAATTGATTTCTAGGTAGATTTTGACACTGCGAACAAAATGGGAACATCGAATTGGCTGCTAGGGGCGATATCAGCTATTGTTTGCAATTGCAAATCTAGTATTGTTATTGCTTTTCTCTTTTATTTTCTTCCAATGATTTTTGTCCGGCTTTGTTCTCAAAGATGCCTGGACAGAATTCATTCATACTTAGTACAAAGTTGAACCACCATGAGAAGATGTGCATGCACTAACGAAAATTTTCAAAATGGCTTCCATTTTCAAGATGGCGGCCATTTCACGTCAAAATATTAAGGATTCAATAAATCAGGAACTGCTTGGCAGAATTTGTTTATATTTTGTATTAATGTTTAATAAGATGAGAGGAAGGAATTCGTGTGAAAAAAATTTTGCAAAATGTCGGCCATATTCAAGATGGCCGCCAAATACGTCGAAATTTCAACATTGTCCGATTTCAACGAAAATTGATTTTTAGGTAAATTTTGACACTACAAACAAGATGGAATCATCCACTTGGACGTCTGGGGCGACATCGGCTATTGCTTGCAATTGCAAATCTAGTTACTTGTTATTTTTTTGTTTTTTTTAGCTCACCTGGCCTAAAAGGCCATGTGAGCTTTTTCCATCACTATGAGTCCGTCGTCTGTCGTCCGTCCGTCCGTCTGTCTGTCTGTCAACAATTTCAAAAATCTTCTCCTCTGAAACCACAGGGCCAAATGTAACCAAACTTGGCCTGAATCATCACCAGAGTATGGCTTCTCGAAATTGTGTTGGATTAGGCGGTAGGTCAAACAACATGGCCGCTATTGCTAAAAATAGAACATAGGGGTAAATTGCAGTTTTTGGCTAATAACTCGAAAACCGTTACAGATATCAAAAATCTGACATGAAGTAAAAGTGATCAGCATAGCAAGATCTACCTGCCCTACAATTTTGAAGAAAATCCGAAAACCCGTCTTGGAGTTATTGCCCTTTTTCCGTAAAATTTCCAAAATTTTGTGTATTTTTTATTTCAAAAAGTGTAACCGATAGAGGTCAAGTGTATATTTCAGAAATGTTAGGCATATCAACATCTACCATCCTTGAAATTTTGAAAAAAATCCAAAAACCCTTGTAGGAGTTATTGCCCTTTTTTCATGGAATTTTCAAAATTTTCATATTTTTCGTCTTTTATTTCCAAATTAGCAGATGAAGGTTAAGTGTAAATTCATAAAATGTTTGCCAAGCTGTGTGGATTTCAAAACTGGTGTTTAAAATTGTTTGTTCACTGCCATTTTCAAGATGGCCGCCGAAATAAGGCGGGAAAATTCAACATCTTTCGATTTCAATGAAATTTGGTTTCCAAATAGATATTGATGTAGCGACTTCAAAACCGGCTTTGAAAAGTGTTCGTCGACAGCCATTTTCAAAATGGCCGCCAAAAAAGGCGGGAAAATTCAACATTGTCCAATTTCAATGAAATTTGGTTTCCAAAAAGGTATTGATGTCGCAACTTCAAAACTGATGTGAAAAATTATTCGTTGACCGCCATTTTCAAAATGGCCGCCAAAAAAGGCAGGAAAATTCTACATTGTCCGATTTCAATGAAATTTGGTTTCCAAAAAGGTATTGATGTCGCAACTTCAAAACTGATGTTAAAAATTATTCGTTGACCGCCATTTTCAAAATGGCCGCCAAAAAAAGGCGGGAAAATTCAACATTGTCCGATTTCAATGAAATTTGGTATCCAAGTGGGAATTGATGTCACTACTTCAAAACCGATGTCGAAAATTGTTTGTTGACTGCCATTTTCAAATGGGTGCCAAAAAAGGCGGGAAAATTCAACATGGTCAGATTTCAATGAAATTTGGTTTCCAAATAGATATTGATATTGCAACTTCAAAACCGGTGTTTGAAATTGTTCGTTGACCGCCATTTTCAAAATGGCATCCAAAAAAGGCAGGAAAATTCAACATTGTCCGATTTCAATGAAATTTGGTTTCCAAATAGATATTGATGTTGCGACTTTAAAACTGATTGAAAATTGTTCATTGACCGCCATTTACAAAATGATGTCTCGACTTCAAAACTGGTGTTGTAGGTGGTCCTTAGCAAGAATGTTTTTTGTCAAAAAAGACCAACAGAGAAATTTAGGAAAACATTGTCAGACTTTAAATACAGTTCAAGATGTGTGATTTTTGACGAGCTACCAAGTTTGAGAAATTGAAGTTCAGCTGTATAACTTACAATGTTAGCTTGATTATGGCAACTGAAAGCCATGTGAGCGATACAGGCTCCTGGGAGCCTCTGGTTTTACTTCTTCTTTCTTCCGCTCAATTCTTGTCCGACAAGTTTCTCAAAAACTATTGGACCGAACTTTATGAAACTTCACATGAATGTTGGCCTATATGAGTAGATGTGCAGAAACCTTTCAAAATTTTCAAAATGGCCGTAGTTACCATGGAAACGTAAAAAAGGAGGGAAAATTCAAGGTGCTCAGAATTGGATGAAATTTTACAGGAAGGTTGCCTAGCATGCATAGAATTGATTTTTGGTCTCAAAATTTTCAAAATGGCGACCGTTGCCATGGAAGCGGAAAAAGGCGGGAAAATTCAAAGTGCTCAGAATTGGATGAAATTTTACAGGTAGGTTGCCTAGCATGCATAGAATTGATTTTTGGTCTAAAAATTTTCAAAATGGCGACCGTTGCCATGGAAACGGAAAAAAGGCGGGAAAATTCAAAGTGCTCAGAATTGGATGAAATTTTACAGGAAGGTTGCCTAGCATGCATAGAATTGATTTGTGGTCTCAAAATTTTCAAAATGGAGACCGTTACCATGGAAACAGAAAAAAGGCGGGAAAATATAAAATGCTCATATTGGGATGAAATTTTACGGGAAGGTTGTCTGACATGTGTAGAAATGATTTTAAGCCTCAAAATTTCTATATAAGATTAATGCTATTGCCATGGAAATGGAAAAAGGCAGGAAAATTCAAAGTGGTTCAATTGGATGAAATTTTACCGATAGTTATCTGACGTGTAGAAATTGATGTTTAGTCTTAGAAATCTCATAAATGCTGCTGTTGCCATGGAAACTGTGGAAAACATTAACAATGTTCGTTTGGGGGACATCTGTAGCGCTCTGCGTTACAATAAGCAATATTTGGTTCTTGAATGTGCACGATATTTCCGGTTAGGAAAACTGTTCGGAAATCTGCCGAATTCGGTATCTTTCTATGATAATGCTCAAAAGTAGCCTTTTCATGACGTCAGAACTATACCTATTGTGACGTCATTGGTTCTTAGTTTTGTATTTTTTTTGTAAATGGGATCTAAGCTTTGAAACGAACATGAAAGAAAATCTTGAGGTGCAACCTAGAAATTCATTGGAATCTTGGGCCAAATCAACCCCTTATAGCACCTTGTCCTTTGGTACGCGACACATCGTCTTCCCATGATGCATCCACACACCAAGTTTGATAATCCTAGGTGCTACGGTATAAAAGTTCTGCTCCGGACACAGTTTTACTATCATAAAGGTCAAATGTAAAAGTCAAGGTCACAGTGACCTAAAATTTGGTACGCGACACATCGTCTTGCCATGATGCATCCACACACTAAGTTTGATAATCCTAGGTACTACGGTACAAAAGTTCTGCTCCGGACACGGTTTTACTTTCATAAAGGTCAAAGGTCAAAGTCAAGGTCACAGTGACCTAAATTTGGTACGCGACACATCGTCTTCCCATGATGCATCCACACACCAAGTTTGATAATCCTAGGTGCTACGGTACAAAAGTTCTGCTGCGGACACGAAATGCACATGGTCTTACTATCATAAAGGTCAAAGGTTAAAGTCAAGGTCACAGTGACCTAAATTTGGTACGCGACACATCGTCTTCCCATGATGCACCCACATACCAAGTTTGATAATCCTAGGTGCTACGGTACAAAAGTTCTGCTACGGACACGAAATGCACATGGTTTTACTATCATAAAGGTCAAAGGTCAAAGTCAAGGTCATAGTGACCTAAATTTGGTACGCGACACATCGTCTTCTCATGATGCATCCACACACCAAGTTTGATAATCCTAGGTGCTACGGTACAAAAGTCCTGCTCCGGACATGAAAGGGGACGGACGGACAGACATGGTGATTCCTATATACCCCCAAACTTCGTTTGTGGGGGTATAAAAACGTATAAAAATCGTGAATATTCAACAAAAAAGGGGCTGTAACTCCTATATTGGTCGTCAGATTTTTTTTCAAAATTGCAGGACATGTAGATCTTATTTTACTGACCATTTTTGTAATTTAAACTTTACACCTATCTTCTATCATTTTCAATATATAAGACGAAAAGTAACCAAAAAAAACAACAACAAAAAAAAAAAAAACCGGAAATTTGCGGAAAAAGGGCAATAACTCCAAGACCAATTATCGGATATTCGCCAAAATTGTAGGGTTGGTAGATCTCATCATGCTGATCATTATTACTTCGTCAGATTTTTGATATCTGTAACGGTTTTTGATTTATTTGCAAAAAAAAACACAGAAATTTACCCCTATGTTCTATTTTTAGTAACAGCGGCCATGTTGTTTGGTCTACGGACATAAAAATCACAAACTTTAAAGTGCATACCATGGTGATGATTCAGGCCAAGTTTGGTTAATATTGACTAAGTAGTTTCAGAGGAGAAGTCTTTGAATAAAAGTTAACGGACGGACGGACGACGGACGCCGAGTGATGGCAAAAGCTCACATGGCCTTTGCCAAGGTGAGCTACAAAACCAAAATTACCTAATATCTTTAAAGCTTTTGACAAGCGGCTTAGTAAATCTCTGATCGGAATAAGGCATCAAATTAATAATTACTTATATAATTGCTGTCCATTAATTATTCACAATACACAAAATTATAACTTGCGTCGCATGGATAATATTTTACCTTTGCATGGACGAACAGTTAAATTTCTATCTTCTTATTTTCCGTCAACTATCAAAGAATGGAATAAGATTCCAGCTGATTATAAATTATCAACTTCAGTAAATGTTTTTAAAGATAAAATTAACAAATGTTTTTGCGAATCGAACAGTAAAAAGATTTATACATATGGTCATGGTGTGGGTAAAATAAATCATACACGTATTAGACTTGGGTTGAGTGGTCTAAATGATCATTTATTTAACTATAATTTAATTTCCTCACGGTTATGCAATAGATGTGATACTAAAAAACCTGAAACCATTGAACACTTTTTTATTTATTGTGGTCGATATGAAAATATAAGGTCTTTGTTTTTTCCAAAAAGTTAAGACATTACTCTGTCCAAATGTAAACTTAATATCATTTAAAGAAATTTTGTGCAACTATCTAGTTAAAATCTTTATATTTGGAAATGATGATTTCTTAATGGATGACAACAAAATGTTATTTCAATATGTGTTTGAATTTATTGAAAACAGTAAACGTTTTATATAATTTATTTGTATCGTTTTGATTTTCGATAACATGTGTTTGTTCTATGTGTAAGAGTATGAGAATGAGAGTTGTATTGTATATTTGTCTTGTAATATATTGTCTTGTCTGTTTATGTTGAGGAGAGCAACTTTGTAGCCCTCGGGCTGTTTGTAATCCTCGTTAAATAAATAAAGCATTAAATTAAATTAAATTAAGGCATCAAACTCTAGAAATCATCCCTTGCTAAATTGTCTATAATTAGCGATTTACATAAGTAAACAATTGAAAGCAGACATCGTGATATAACAATGCAATGCCGCTTCATTATAAAACTTAATACCAATAAACAAACCATATCCCTGTAATCTTCAGGATTAAACGAAGCTTCTGAATTATAAAAGTTAGCCCATATCTATGTAATTTACGCAGTTTGTCTCACTTGTCTTGTTCAATAAATAGGAACGATCTTATGTAAGGGAACGAACTAAAAACCAAAGCGCCGTATCTGAATAGTTACATAAATAAAATTTCGTCACATTGTGTTTAGCAGCGACTGTAAGCGGAATAAACATATTGATAGGATAATAGAAACTGCTTCAAAGCAAATTAATGTTTTAAGAAAATTGAAATACAAATTATAAAGGGAATACACTTGTACATTGTGAATGAAATGATATGGAGTAAATGCACATGAGACAAAGTTTGTACAAATACATGGTAAAAAACAAGGAACAACACTTTTATTGTTGTTCTTCATCTTGAAGTCACCATAAGTCCTTCAACAATGAGCTTTGCTCATACCTCATAGTAAGTTCAAGACGGCCCCTAGCACCGGTTTGAGTGGAAATATTTTCTAATTGTCGAACAACGCTACATCCATGGTGAATAAAAGGATATGGAGTAAATGCACATGAAACAAAGTCTCTACAAACACATAGTAAAAAACAAGCACAGGAACAACGCTTTTATTGTTGTTCTTCATCTTGAAGTCACCATGAAGCCTTCAACAATGAGCTTTGCTCATACCTCATAGTAAGTTCAAGACAGTCCCTGGCACCGGTTTAAGCGCATGTCTTCACTGGTCATGGGTGCGGAATTGTTAACAAACATTAATTAAACTGGCAAAGTGCTCTTACAATCACTGTCATCAACATGTATGTTTTTCTATAACTTGGTACAAAGAAAGGTGTTATAACACCAGGTTAGCTGTTTTATCCTATCAAAGCGCTCATATAATTTCTTAAACACATTTATACAGTTGGTACTTCTATGCATTTATGGTCCAAAATACCGATATATCAAGATGAATTTCTTATATTCGAGTTATCCGAGAATTCGAATAATCCGAGTTCGAGTTATCAGAGGTGAAAATGTATTAATCAAAGGGGAATTTTGCCGGGACTGACCATTCACTTCGACATATCCAAGATTTCGAGACAACCAAGTCCGACATACCGAGGTTCGACTGTACTTCGAGAAAATATATATTACATTTATTAGACCAATTTTAGAATATTCATCGGAAGTATGGGACAACTGTGGACAAGTAAATTCAAATCGACTAGAAAAGGTACAGCTAGAGGCAGCAAGAATTGTTCCTGGACTTCCATCTTTTGCTAGTTTAAACTCTATAATGAAATTGGTTGGGAAAAACTCGAACAAGACGGCGAGTTAAAAAATTTCTGTTATTTTATAAAATTTTCAATAATCAAACACCTGATTACTTAACAGAGCAAGTTCCACCTACAGCTGCTGAAACAAATCCCTACAATTTAAGGAATAGCCAAAATATTTCACAACCAATTCATAGATTATCATTGTATCAGCGATCTTACTTTCCTGCTGTAATAAAAGAATGGAATTTGTTGGATCTGAACTTGCGTCAATTGCCAACTTTTTCGGCTTTTAAGTTTAACTCCATCAAAAGTATTTTCTATCACTTAAAAACGTAAATATTTATACAGCGGCAACTGAATGTGTTACATACAAGAGTTGTTCATTAAATAGAGATCTATTTCTTTCAAATTAAGTAACTAATGCTTCTTGCTCATATGGATATATTAATGAAAATGTTGAACATTATATTTATTAAATTGTGTAAAATATTCTGACGAAAGAAATGTTTTATTTACGGAACTTAATACATTGGATCTTGGCGGACTGGAAATAAATAAAGACATTTTACTGCATGGAAATGAACAACTTCATGATGAAATAAACATGGCAATTTTTTCAAAAGTTCATAAGTTCCTTATAGACACCAAACGATTTCCAAAATAATTATTTCCTTTAACAACTACATTCATATTCAAATATATCACATGTTTTTGTGATTAAAATGTACTTTCGTCTCCCGTATTTATATTTTATCAGTGAAGCGTAATGATTAATAGAGTACTAAATTGTTACAAATTTGTTATTATCCCCTCGCCCAACGGAGTTGGGGAGGGGATATAGCATCTCGCCAGTCCGTCCGTCCGAGTGTCTGTCCGTTCGTCCCGCCTCAGGTGAAAGTTTGTGTTAAGGTTCATATCTGAATATATAAGGAACTACATGTGGCACATCAATCATCTTTGGTCAGTGGATGCGTCTTGGAGAGTGATGCTGCTTCAGATGAAAATTGGGTCACTCTGACCTACATTTTACGCTTCAATGACTCAGGTTAAAGTTTGCATTAAGGTTCATATCTGAGAAACTACATGTGTAACATCAATCATCTTTGGTCAGTGGATACGTCTTGGAGAATAATGCTGCTTCAACTGATAATTGGGTCACTCTGACCTACATTTTTTGCTTCAATGACTCAGGTTAAAGTTTGCGTTAAGGTTCATATCTGAGAAACTACATGTGGCACATCAATCATCTTTGGTCAGTGGATGCGTCTTGGAGAGTGATGCTGCTTCAACTGATAATTGGGTCACTCTGACCTACATTTTACGCTTCAATGACTTGGTTAAAGTTTGCGTTAAGGTTCTTATCTGAGAAACTACATGTGGCACATCAATCATCTTTGGTCAGTGGGTGCGTCTTGGAGAGTGATGCTGCTTCAGATGATAATTGGGTCACTCTGACCTACATTTTACGCTTCAATGACTCAGTTTAAAGTTTGCGTTAAGGTTCATATCTGAGAAACTACATATGGCACACATCATCATCTTTTGTCAGTGGATGCATCTTGGAGAGTGATGCTGATACTGTGACCTAAATTTTAGGCTTCAATGACTTGGGTTAAAGTTTGCGTTTAGGTTCATATCTGAGAAACTACACATGGCACATCAATCATCTTTGGTCAGTGGATGCTGCTTTTGAGAATTAAAATTTTGAAACGTTAACTGAATTTGGAAATTTAAATGCTGCAGGCGAGGGGATTAGCTGTCATTTCTGACTGCTCCCATCTTGTTTAAATTAAACTTACTTATACAGAATAATCCATAATAATAATATTATAATCCAATATGAGTATAGTTGCACTTTTAATCGACAGTACACAGATCGTCACTTTATATTCCACGTGTTCAATAAATCAGAAGGGTGAACTATACGCTTCACTGACATGGCTATGTCAGCATATTATTTCTTTTTTGATGTATATAGTGTCCAAATATGTGAAATTTGTGTATGTATAGGAGAGGGAAATTCTAAGTTGCAAAACTTGTGTCCAATCCAATTGTTTACTTTTGTTATTGAACAATAAAATACGTTTAAAGATCAAAGGCCATATGTACTGTGAAATGGACACTGGAGATCAAGATCAAAGGCCATATGTACTGTCAAATGCCAACATATTTTCCACATCCAACTATGTTTACTGATCTAATCACATAAACGTAAAGTCGTATGAATATGGAATTCAGGCGTGGTCAGTTGACCATGAAGTTGAGGTCTTGGTTGATAGTCATAAAGAAGAATGTCATGTATTACCAAAGAACATCCCATACAGCTAAAATCATTGCCCTGCCATTTACTGTCATTGAGAAACTTATCGAATAAGCAAAACTTAACCAGGTTCTCTCGGTTGTTTAAATGAGTTCAAGGTCAAACGTTGTTTATTTTGCATGAATTATTTGCTTCTTTGTATGTGAAGTAATTCATTTTGGAATTTATTATTATTTCTTCTTTATGCTAAAATACAAATAATTATGTACTTTAATCATGGTGCCATTGTATGTTTTAAGGTATTATCCTTTGATTGTGATATTAGGATTTATGAAGAAAGTACCTGGTGAGTTTTCACATGGTTTTCCGAAAACCTGATAATTGCTGATTATTTTATTACTAGATGTTTCTTAGATTGATTACTCAATTATTTAGACCATCCTTTAGATTCTAGATATTTGATTACTAGTATTATATATTTTGTGATAATTTACTTAAAATTACCCTATTTTCAAGTAATCCTAGTTTTCAAGTTTTAAGTTAAAGCTGCCATAAGTAAATGAATACTGATTCCTTGGTACCTCCATGAGGAGCTTCACTAGTGTTCATCATTGAAATTTTTTTCTGCCTGTATTTATGTTTTTGTTCATATCTTAATTTGTATACCTTATGCATGAACTAGTATTAAGGGAGGGGGCTTGTATAGGCTTTGTCTGTTGCCTAATCCTTTCCTTTGATGAATAAAATAAGTTTAAATCAAGGTCAAACGCCAGATAGCAGACAGTCATAAAGTTCTTACGAGCAATCCACATGCCAATTATCATTGCCCTACTACTCGCATTGAATGAGAACTTATCTAATCACAAAACCTTAACCTACACACTTGACGATAAGATCAGCTATATACCAAGTATCGTTGACCTATTACTTGTATTTATAGAGAAAATCTAAAAGAAATCATATGGACACCAGATCGTAAAATTGAGATAAAAAGCGATACGTACTAACCAAAAAAACCTATATACCAATTATCATTGACCTAATTAAACAAGAGCATGGCACCCATAACTTGGAAGTCACAACTGCAAAGTTTTACGGTTGATACCACGACCTTATGGACCGCTATAGGATATATACTTCCTAGATGACTACAGATCGTTCATTTTAAGAACTGAAATTTGTTTCTTTACTTTACTGGATATGAATTTATTACCGAAAATTACATATTCAACATTGCAGGTTTTTTTTCATAAGAAACAGAATATGTTTACTCTCAGGTGCACCTGATCTCACTCATGATTTTTAACAGGGACCGTGTTGTCCATCTGCATGTTTGTCGACATTTTTCATTTATCTGCTGTACTTTATGCGATGTATTTTTAGCTCACATGGCCTAGAAATCAAATTATATAAGATTTTTTTCTCCTACAAGATTGCATTTATTCAGTGACTGCCCTTCTTGATTCGACAAGTTTGTGTTTTTCGGTAGATCCTTTAGGTAGCACGGTTACCGTAGTATTTATTTTCCCATTGCCGACAATAGTAAGATTTTGCAATATTTGGCTACTTTCTAAATTTGATCAAGGTTCAGAAACTGCAGTTACCTAGAGGACTTTCATACAAGATTTAAAAAATAAATGCAAAACATCCTCATGCCCGTCTTGATTTGAGCTAGCTCCAGCTGAAGGAAGTGACCCCTGATTTTCACCTTTTGCCGCAGTGAAAAGACTAAATATTAAAAGACCCATGAAAAATTTACTGTTATACTTATTGAAAACCTTTGCCTATATTTAAGCATAATATATGTATAAAAGCTTGAAAACATTTTGCTTTCTGGTATACAATACATTTATATACAATCACAGGCTTTAGTATATTCAGTTGAGTAGGGTACACAATTGGGCAACCTAGTGCTAGGAATAAATACTACCGTGCCACCTATAGGAATACACATTGAGCACACATCTAGTGGAAACACTTCCTGGAGCAAGATTACTCATTTTTGAGATGGCCACAATAAAGTACATTTGAATATACCCTTTGACCTTGACCCCATGTTTGATATCAAATGCCCACCCCCATAGGCAAAATAGGCTGGCTAAAAACTGTTATTTCAAACATACCTTAAAATGGCTGACAGCCATTTCTTGGTGATATCATTGCATTGAAACATAGTAATAGTAACAGTCATTTCAAGAAATATAGCTTAGATTATCCCTATTGTATTTAATCCATGACTTCTGTCTTTGATAACATTCTTATAATGACACTCTTTGTTTTCAAACAAATGACTACTCCATCTCTTACAGCAAGCCTTAAATGGGCCCAGATTCTAAATGTGCATAGCAGAATTTCAAAATGATGCAGTGAAAGACTTGAAAGGCAGGTTTTTTTAGTTTACTTGCAGTTTTTCTCTTGCAAAATGTACTATAAAGTGAACTTTTTCAACATAGTCAGCAGTGCAACAACAAAAACAGACCCCATGGGTAGATAAAGCTCAAGTAATGAGTTCTAAACATGGCACAATTAACTCTATATTTTCATTTAGTCACAATTGAGTCTTAATTCAAGTTATGGCTGGCACATGCTAACATTTTCATTTCAAATATTCAGCAAAAGTTGCATTTGTATCTAATGACGGTCAAAATTTATGTCCATAATTAACCCATTTGGGCTTCAAATTTCAAAATTGAAGATTTATTTTGGTATTTAATCCAATTTGTTAATTGAAATTAGAAAAGTGTATTGTAATCAACATTTTTTATCCAAAATATAACCAAACTGTACAACATGATTGGAAAATTTTGCCAAAATTTGAATTTCAGTAATTTTGCATAAATTTGGGAACAATTTTCCTCTTTTTGATTTGTCGCGACTAAAATCTTAAGCTCAGATATTAAAGCGTATGATTGCGAAAAGTAAAAACAAATGCCAAAGGACACTTTTCAACCAAAATAATTCTCATTGACTGATTCCACTATATGTAGTAACCAAAACTATATGAGCATATCCATAAAAGTCTAAAATTGCTGAATAAGCAATATTTCCTCATTTCTAAGCTTTTTTAAACCTTTTGGTCTATTATTCTTCAATAAATCAGTGAAATTCACAACACTGAGTACTACAATGTAAGATTAAATATTACCAAATGAAAATTTACAATTACTCATTTCACCCAATAGGTAGCACGGTAGTATTTATTTTCCCATTGCCGACAATAGTAAGAGTTTGCAATATTTGGCTACTTTCTAAATTTGATCAAGGTTCAGAAACTGCAGTTACCTAGAGGACTTTCATACAAGATTTAAAAAATAGATGCAAAACATCCTCATGCCCGTCTTGTTTTTGAGCTAGCTCCAGCTGAAGGAAGTGACCCCTGATTTTCACCTTTTGCCGCAGTGAAAAGACTAAATATTAAAAGACCCATGAAATATTTACTGTTATACTTATTGAAGACCTTTGCCTATATTTAAGCATAATATATGTATAAAAGCTTGAAAACATTTTGCTTTCTGGTATACAATACATTTATATACAATCACAGGCTTTTGTATATTCAGTTGAGTAGGGTACACAATATGGGAACCTAGTGCTAGGAATAAATACTACCGTGCCACCTTTATCTCATTCTAAAAATTTACACATTCTTTTATTTTTTTTGAACATGTCAAAAATTGTTTATTGAATGAAGAATGTAGAGTGGCCACGATATGTAACTGCTGTGGAAAAATTAATATCATTCGATATTCTTGCTACAAATTAAAGATTTCATCAAACTGATGAAAATTTGCAAAAATATGGGTTTTTATGCATGTTTCCGGCATAACTTACAAGTAATCCAAGAAACCAAATAGTTCTATTGGTTATATCAGGGGGAGGGGTGCAAAATAATTGATCTGATTATCTCCTTTTCAGATGTCTTTCAAACTATCATATTGCCTCTAATTTGCAAATTACATGCGAAAAAATAGTAGATTTGTGTCCTTTTCTTGTGTTTTAAGTTACAAAAAATATTTATTTTTTTACAGTGAATAAAACACAATTTCAATTATTTTAAAAACACAAAATAATGTATAAAAAAGATATTCAGAATGACAGAATACTGTCTATCTACCTGAAAATGTTAACATTCCTCATTTCTGGATTAAATCCAGTACAAATTAGAATTCTAATTTGTCTAAGTAGAAATTAGAATTCCAATTTGTACTAGGAGGATTCTGGATCCTACTGGATTTCAATTTGTACTGTAACATATATATATACCTGTATATTGATACACCTGTATATTGAAAGGTGTTGACAGTTGTACATGTTTTGCAAACTGCATGGGGTAAGGTAACCCTCTCAGGTGATTTGCAATCAGGTTACCTGTTTATCTCAAATTTTGATTACATTACAATCAGAACAATGGTTCAAATAATAAAATTGTTTTGTATGTATTACAGAATAACAGAAAATGAATAAATAAATAACAACAACAACAAAAATTTAATAAGGAAAAAATTCGAAAATAAATAAGATAAATATTTTTTATTTGAAATTAATATTTAAAAAAATATATTACAATAGGCCCGAAATATCAAAACTTATTTTGTACCTCTGTAAACTTCTGAACAAGCACGGATTTTAAAGGAAAGAATCGCAATCGGTTGTATATTTAAAAACTGGTATTCAGCAAAACGGCCTCATATATCGGCAACCCGTTTCCAGTATTTAAATTTAAAACATGAAATTTAATATGTCAAAAGAATTTTTTAAAAATTATAAGTGGTCTTTAAGATGTGAAATTTTAAAAATGACCAATTTTACATATTTACACATTCACTAGCATTATCAACCGGAACTCACCAGTAAGTGATAAGGAAAGCTAACTGTGCATTATGAAACGGTCCCATTATTTTTTATTACAAATGAGGAAAAACCGTCCACAAATCAAGAAAGTGCAAGCTTTGAATTTTCATAAAAACATTTCTACAATTAAAATATTACAAAATAACATTTACAAATGAGGAAAACACCGTTCACAAATCAAAAAAGTACATTTAACTTTTAATTTTGGCGGAAATCCCCTGCCATAAACAAGTAGTTATATATTATGAAAACTTCAGTCATCAGAGTATTTACAGATATTGTAATCACTATTTATCTATTACAACTGACAAGAAAATGTTTATTAAGCTTTGTCATGAAATTCCTCAAATATCTTAAAAAACATAACAAGATAAGTATAACAATCCAACATGACACATCCGTTTTCTTTGATTCTCATACTTTCAGTGGATTTATTGTGATTTTTGTCATAGAAGCTGTAAAAGTCCTGTCTTTCTGTCATATTTGTATTCTATTGGATCCCAGGTTAAACCATTACCATCTGGCTTATGTGTAGAAGGAAAAAGAATATGTCTCCAAAATGTTCTGAAAAACAAGTTTAATAAACTACATGCACAAGTTATTTCTCAGGAAAAAATGTGTTTCTACAGACCTGTCATTTAATTATAGTAATTAGGGGCAACAAGAGTTACAAGATAGCGGGTGATTAATACCTAGGAGACCCTTATTATATATGTGTAGAATGCCTCCGCTCATTAATACCTAGGAGACCCTTATTATATATGTGTAGAACGCCTCCGCTTCGACCTACCCCTAAAAATATTTGATAAACTGGAGTTTTCTGTGTATCGCGTGCGTTTTTGTCACAAGTCATTCACTCCATATCCTTTCATATTTTTCTATTGGCAAACTAATCAATTCACCCCAAAATACTTTAAATGGTCACTTGAGGTCAAGATCAGAGGCCATATGTACTGTCAAATGCTAACATATTTACCACATCCAACTATGGTTACTTATCTAATCACATAAACGTAAAAAAGTCGTATGAATATGGAATTAAGGCGTGGTCAGTTGACCATGAAGTTGAGGTCTTGGTTGAAAGTCATAAAGAAGAATGTCATGTATTGCCCAAGAACATCCCATAGAGCTTAAATCATTGCCCTACCATTTACTGTAATTGAACAACTTATCGAATAGGATATCTCCATCGTAAAAAATGAGGTCAAGGTCAAACGTTGTTTATTTTGCATGATTTATTTTCTTCTTTGTGTGTATAGTAATTCATTTTGGAATTTATCATTGTATCTTCTTTTATGTTAAAATACAAATAATTATGTACTTTTGCATGTTTAAAGGTATTTTCCTTTGATTGTGATATAAGAATTGATGAAGAGAGTAACTGTTTTGACGTGGTTTTCCGAAAACCTGATAATTAGGGGTTTTTATTGTTGATTATATATTACTAGGTGTTTTTTTTAATTGATTACTCAATTATCCTTTTGATTCTAGATATTTGATTATTATATATTTTGTGATAATTTACTAAAAATTACCCTATTTTCAAGTAATCCCAGTTTTCAAGTATTAAATTAAAGCTACCATAAGTAAATGATTACTGATTCCTCGGTACCTCCATGAAGAGCCTCACTAGTGTTCAGGTTTGTAACTTTTTCTGCCTGTATTTATATTTTTGTTCATATCTGAATTTGTATACCTTATGCATGTACTAGTATTATGGGAGGGGGCTTGTATAGGCTTTGCCTGTTGCCCAATCATTTCCTTTAATGAATAAAATAAGTTTAAATCAAGGTCAAACGCCAGATAGCAGACGGTCATATACTACTTACGAGCAATCCACATGCCAATTATCATTGCCCAACTATTCACATTTAATGAGAACTTTATCTAATCACAAAACTTTAACCTGGACACTGGACGATAAGATCAGCTATATACCAAGTATCGTTGACCTACACTTGTAGTTATAGAGAAAATCTTTAAAAAGTCAAATGGACACCAGATCGTGAAATTGAGATCAAGGTCAAAAGCGATACGTACTAACCCAAAAAAACCTATATACCAATTATCATTGACCTAATTAAACAAGAGCATGGCACCCATAACTTGGAAGTCATAACTGCAGAAGTTTTACAGTTGATATCACGACCTTGTGGACCGCTAAGGGATATCTACTTCCCAGATGACTAGAGATAATTCCTTTTAAGAAGTGAAATTTGTTTCTTTCCTCTACTGGATATAAATTTATTAACGAAATTTGCATATTCAACATTGCAGGTTTTTTTTCAGTGTTGTTCATCTGCATGTTTCTCGACATTTTTCATTTCTCTGCTGTACTTATGCAATGTATTTTTAGCTCACATGGCCTAAAAGGCTATGTGAGCTATTGTCATCACTTGGTGTCCGTCCGTCATCCGTCGTAAACTTTTTTTTAAAAAAAATCACCTTTCTGAAACCACTGGGCCATATTTAACCAAACTTGGTCCGAATCATAATTTAGATATCTAGATTCAAAATTGTGTCCGAGGAATTTGAAAAGCTTACAAAATGGCTACCATTACTAAAAATCAAACATAGGGGGAAAATGTAATTTTTGGCGAATAACTCAAAAACCGTTACAGATATCAAAATTCTGACTGAGTATAACTAACAAGCATGGATGACATAGAAACTGTCCAGCATCTTTTGGCAAAAAAAGGGCTAATTTTAGGGATAAAATTTAGAAAAATAAGGGCTATTTTAGGGCTAAATTCGGGCTAAAATGACATTTTAGAGCTAAATTTTAGAATTCCGAAACATCAAAACTTAACTCGGCAAGGTTTATACTAAATTAACCCACAGATGTATAAAAGTAGCAGGAACAGCACTGTACAGGGGGTCCATTGTCTCAGCTGTTATTAGTTATAAACTAAAGAAGAATTAAAGTCTCATTATCACAAACATTGCCGATAAATACATATCTTTTATAATTATGAATGGGAACAAAAAAGTAGGAACTGAAAAAAATAAGAGCTTTTTAGGAAATCCCTTTGAATTTCAAAATTTATTAGTAATTTTAGACAAATAAAAACAAATTAGGCTTTTTCAGAAATTTTCGGGCCACTAGACAGCCTGAAAAAATCTACAATCCCTGCTATTTTGGAGAAAATCCGAAAACCTGTTTTAAGAGTTATTGCCCCTTCCATAAATTTTTTTAAATTTTAATATTCATTTATTTTTCATAAAAAAGCTATTCCGGATAGAGATCAACTTTAATTCGCAAAAATGTTTAGCCTGCCAAGATCTACCCAGCTTGAAATTTTGAAAAAAATTTAAAAACCTAAATAGGAGTCAGAGGAATCTGAGGAGCTTACAACATAGGTGTCGTTACTAAAAATAAAACAAAAGGGAAAATTGTAATTTTTGGCAAATAACTCAAAAACGGTTACGGATATCAAAATTCTGACTTGGTAAAACTAACCAGCATTACATAATCTACCATCCCTGCAATTACGGAGAAAATCCAAAACCTGTCTTCGAGTTCTTGCCAATTATTGGTACCAGTGGGGGACTTAGTTAAACATTGGACCCCTTGGGAAAACACATTAAAAAATCGTCTCTTCTGAAACTACTTGGCTAACTGGAACCAAACCTGGTAACAATTGTCCTTCATTGACTGTCATTTCAAAATGTGTCCGGCAGGCCACGTCATATCCAAGACGGATGCCAGCAGAGAACTTAGATTAACATTGGACTCTTAGAAATACACATTCAAAGATCTGGTCCTCTGAAACTTCTTTTTATATTGGAACCAATCTTGTTCACAATGGTCCTTTGATGCCCCTTTGAAAAATAAGTCTAGTAAGTAAAAATTAGATCTAGCGTGAAGTATATTTTACGGTGAACAAAGATATAGGTACATTGTTGTAGGTAGAGAACAAGCCTACTTTGTGAAAAATGACTCCGAATCGGAGAAAAAATATACAGAGGAAGAAGTGATTAAAATGTTAGAGTTTCTGATCGACAATATATTTGACCAGTGGAAGACTTGTTTTTCAACAGACTATCGGAATTCCTATGGGCACAAACTGTGCGCCTTTCCTAGCCGATCTGTTTCTCCACTCTCATGAGGCTGAATTCATCGAAGGGCTTCTTTAAAATAAAGATAAAAAACTGGCCCAATCCTTCAATTTCAGCTTCCGTTATATAGATGATATTTTGTCACTAAACAAACCTCGCTTTGGTGATTTTTTTTTCATCTGATCTATCCAAAAGAGCTCGAAATTAAGGATACCACAGACACTTCCACATCAGCCTCGTTCCTTGACTTTCATCTTGAAATTGACAAGAGAGGTAGACTTCAACTAAGCTGTACGACAAACGCTATGGCTTCACCTTTCCAATAGTAAACTTCCCTTTTCATTGTAGCAACATCCCAACAGCGCCCGCATATGGAGTTTACATCTCCCAGCTCATTCGCTATTCAAAAGCCTGTGTTCGATATAGTGACTTCCTTGATAGAGCCCGGTTGCTCACAAATAGGCTACTTCAACCAGGGTATGTTACCCAAAACTTGAAGTCATCCCTCCAGAAGTTTTACGGTCGACATCACCATCTTGTGGACCGCTATAGGATATCCGTTTCCCAGATGACAACAGATCTTTCCCTTTAAAGCTTATTTGTTGTTTCCTCTACCGGATTTGACATGTTCAACACGGAGGGTGTCTTATAAGAAGCAGGAGATGCTTACTCTACCGGTGCACCTGATCTCACCCATGGTTTTTTATTGGGTCCCTGTTGTTCATCTGTGTGTGTGTGTGCGTGTGTGTCTTCATTTTTCTTTTCTCTGCCGTACTCGTGTTGTGTCTCTGTTTCTTTGCTGTTTCCGATGTTGCCATTGTCCTTGGATTATTCGTTTTGGATTGACGGTTCGGTTCTCACTTACTTTAACATAGGACTCTATGGGAAAGGCATAGAAAAATCATCTCCACTGACACATTGGGTTATATTACATCGAGGTTCTTAACATACTAGAAAATGAGACCCTTAAACATCGAGGTTATTTGTAGTGTCTATGCAATCCATGGACAAGGTGAGCTACAGGCTCTTGAGGGCCACTAGTTTTCGGATGTAACCATTGTCTTTGGAACTAATCTTTTTCTGCTTACGGTACGTTTCTCTCTTATCAAAAACATATTTATGAAATGTTAATATACACACGTTTCTGTATTTTGTTTTACAAATTTTATTACAAACACGAATTAACAAAAGTAATAAGTGAATGTGGGTAATGGAATGAATTGATTATATTTTTTTAGTATTATTAGTTCTTCGATTAATTAGTATTCATTTATGTTTATTTTTTTTTTTTGGAGTATTGCACTAGAACTATAAGAATTTAAAGATTAGTAGTTGACACGTGTTGACAAACGATGGTATAAATGACACTGCGCCGAAGTTACTGTAAATATTATTTCTGCAGATAGCAATTCGACAATTTATGTCTCTCCAGTATAAATAATCTTTACTTTTACTCAAGTATTTCCAAACAATTCTGATGAGATAGCATGATTTTCAATTAAGAAAGAGTGAAATATTTGGAATAGACTTTTTTGATATTTGAAAAATTGTGAACCTTTTCTATTAGAAGCAAAAACAGTAATTTCAGGTAATTGACTCTTTGTCTTCAATGTTATATCAAAAGGTTTAAAATATGTTGTTATTTTTTTTTAAATTTTCTATGACACACGATTAATCAGTGTTCTTACCTTCCATTAGTTAATCCTAAAAATATCTTCCAGTTCTTTTTAATTCCATGATGATATGGGTTCTTGAATTTCTGCAAAAATATTTCATGTAAAAATTAAAACAAAATCCATCAATAAACTAACAAAAGACTAATAGAGATAAAACCATCGACTCCAAGAAGTCTATATCCACTGCATGACTTTCAAACTTGGAGAAAGACATATTAACTAGACATCAGTGAGATGGTGTCCATTTCAGTGAGATGATGTCCATTTCTGTGGGCCAGCTGCAAAAAAGTGACCTTGAGGTCAAAGTTCAAAGTCAAGGGTCATCGACCATGGTACACAACACATCACCTTGAAGTTATCTATCCAAGTGCCAAATATCAAAAGCCTACCTCAAATGACGAAACAGTTATAAGTCCCGAGTCAAATTTGTCATTGAAAAGCCAAAAATATGCCCATGAGGTCAAAGGTTAAGGTCAAGGGCACAAACTTTGGTACAAGACAATTCAGCTTTAAGTGATCTATCCACATACCAAATATTAAAGCCTACCTCAAATGACTAAAAAAGTTATAGTCCAAGAGGTCGGGATCAAAGGTCAGCAAACATGGTACGCTACACGTCGCCTTGAATTGATCTATTCACATGCCAAATAATAAAAGCCTACCTCAAATGACAAAAAATGGAAGTCTGGACACGACTTCGTCATTTTCAAACCGAAAATGTGACCCTGAGGTCAAAAACCAAGGTCAAAGGTCTCCAACCATGGTATGGGACACGTCGCCTTGAAGAGATCTATCAACATGCCAAATATCAAAAGCATACCTTAAACAACAAAAAAGTTTTAATCTGGACACGATTTAAGTCATTGAAACAAGAGGCTCTCAAGAGCCCGTATCGCTCACCTGGGCCATGGCTGACATGGACAGTCCAAATACCCTCAATAATAAAGGGCCTTCAAGTATATTAATGGACGTTGATGTTGCTTGGTTCAAAGTTGAACTATATCTCCTGATGGAAACCCTTTTGAATGCGGTGAAGACTTAATGGTCACTTTTTTAAGGGAAAGAATTTGATCAAGTTTGATTCCAATTGGCTTAGTAGTTTCAGAGGAGAAGATGTCTGAACGTGCTTTCCAATAGGGTTAAATGTTAAACTATGGTCATCACTGGCAGCAATCTTGGATGTAATGCCAACTTGCCAGACACATTTTTAGTTGAGGAGGACTATTGGAGTACCCCCGGCGTCCGCGTCCGCATTTAGGTATATATCTTGGTAACTATGAAGGGTAGGATCATCAAACTTTGTATACTGATGCATCTTGGGCTATCTCACAGCCTCCAAGAAAATTGGGTCTCTTTGACCTATATTTTCCGCTTGAATGACTTGCATTCAAGTTTACGTCTGAGTTCAGATCTCAGTCATTATACATGGTAGGATCATGTAACCTTGCATATGCATGCATCTCTGATGGTAGGTCAGCATCCAGGCAAAATTAGGTCACTTTGACCTATATTTTCCGCTTGAA
>MJUU01005868.1:97826-121487 GCA_002080025.1 Modiolus philippinarum | reverse complement strand
CGTCCGAGTTCAGATCTCAGTCACTATACATGGTAGGATCATGTAACCTTGCATATGTATGCAACTTTGATGGTAGGTCAGCATCCATGCAAAATTAGGTCACTTTGAGCTATATTTTATGCTTAAATTGATTTACATTCAAGTTTTTGGACGAGTTCAGATTTCAGTCACTATACATGGTAGGATCTTGTAACCTTGCATATGCATGCCACTCTGATGGTAGGTCAGCATTCAGGCAAAATTAGGTCACCTTGACCTATATTTTACACTTGATTGATTTACATTTAAGTTTTTGGATGAGTTCAGATCTCAGTCACTATACATGGTAGGATCATTGTAACCTTACATATGCATACATCTCGGATGGTAGATCAGCATCCAGGCAAAATTAGGTTACTCTGACAATGTGCCATAACGAGGCGAACTCTGTAATCCTTGATTACCTATGTTTTAAAAAGGTGCCAAGTAAGGACTATTGTAACTATAGTGTGGATCCAATTGGCTATGTAGTTTCAAAGAAGATCTTTGAATGCTAAAATATGGTTAAATGTTAAACCATGTTTCCTGCAGGCAGCCATCTTTGTTGTGATGCCGACTTGCCAGACAATTTTTCAATGGGGACCAACTAAGAACTATTGTAACCAAGTTTGATTTCATTTGACCATGTAGCTTCAGTGGAGAAGATCTTTGAATGTATTATTCCGTAGGGTAAAATGTTTAACTAAGATCCCTGCTGGTACCTATTTTGGATGAGGTGTGGACTTGCAGGACATATTTTTTTAAAGGGGACAGCCAAGGAAATATTGTAACAAAGTTTAGATCCAAAGAGCTATGTTGTTTTACGAGAAGATCTTTGAATGCTTTCCCATAGGTTTAAATGTTAAACCATGGTCCTTCCTGGTGGCCATTTTGGATGAAATGTGGACTTGCCAGACAAATTTTTCAAAAGGGGCCAACTAAGTGACAAACTTTGCCCGCAAATGGCCCTGTAGTTTCAGAGATCTTTTATGCTTTCAATAGGGAATTGTAGGGTACAATGTCAAACTTGCCAGACACATTTTCCAAAGGGGCCAACTGGGGACTTTTGAGACCAAGTTTGCTTCCAAATGACCAAGAAGTTTCAGAGGAGAAGATCCTTTAATATGTTTTCCCATAGGGCTAATGTTAAAACTAGGTTCGCCGCTGACGACCACATTAGATGGGGTTGGACAACTTCACCATGTTTAATAAAAGGTAGTCCTTGAAATGCTAAACATTTTGCAATTTTAACTTGACTTCTATCTCAAATCATCTTTTTATATATGAGACAATTGTATAAAATCACCAAAAATTGTACCAATAAAGGACAATAACTCCTATATGGGTGTTTTGATTTTCTCCAAAATTGGCATATGGGTAGATCTTGATGCACAGAATATTTTCAAAATTTAACCTTAACCTTCATCTCAAAATGTTTTTAAATACAAGACGAATATTATAATCATGAAAAATTTGACCAATAAAGGGCATTAACTCCTATAGGGGTATTAAGAGTTTTATCAAAGAGTTTTATCAAAATTAACATATGCAGATCTTGTTATACTGAATATTCACGAAAAAAATTGACTTTTTAAGGACAATAACTCATAAAGCGGTATTTAGATTTTCTGCAAAAAAGGCATGTGGGTAGATCTTGATATGCCTAACATTTTTGCAATAAAACATAACCTCTATCTCTAACTATTTTTTAAATACAAGAAAAAATATATAAAATTAAAGAACCTTAGTGAGCAAGCTCACATACCCCACGCCCCACATATCAGAAAATCCTGCATTATTGAACTCAAAAAGTACCCTGTAAGCAATATTATACATAAAAATGACAAAGTTCATCAATGTGTAATTTTGTCAAAAATAATCAAAAATCAAAATCCAAGAAGAATGCACATCTTTGATATATGTAAAACCAACCTGCAAAATAAAAACTTCCTTACTGAAAAACTGCAGGAGGAGTTATCCGGACAAATAATTAACCCTATAAGCAATATTATGCTTAAAAATGACAAAGTTTATCAATGTGTATTTTTGTCACAAATAATCAAAAATCAAAATCAAAGTGTCCATTTTGAAAATGGCTGTCAACGAACAATTTTAAACACCGGTTTTGAAGTGGCAACATCAAAACCTTTTCGGAAACCAAATTTCATTGAAATCTGACAATGTTGAATTTTCCCGCCTTTTTTGGCGGCCATTTTGAAAACGGTGGTCAACGAACAATTTTCAACACCAGTTTTGAAGTCGCCATTGCATGGCAAACATTTTATCAATTTACACTGACCTTTATCTTCTATAGTTTTGGAAATAAAAGACGAAAAATTTGAAAATTTTGAAAATTCTGTGAAAAAGGGGCAATAACTCCTACTAGGATTTTTAGATTTTCGTCAAAATTTTAGGGTGGGTAGATCTTGATATGCTGAACATTTCTGCAATTTACAATTGACCTCGATCTGTTACACTTTTTGAAATAAAAAACCAGAGGCTCACAGAAGCCTGTATCGCTCACCTGGTTTTGAGTTGCCACAATCAAGGTAACAATGTAAGTTATACAATTGATCTTCAGTTTCTCAAACTTTTGTAGGTTGAACACCTCCAATATCTTACACTGTTTTTAAAGTCTGATCATGTTTTATTATATTTCTTTGTTGGGATTTTTTGATAAACAACGTTCTTGCTAAGGACCACTATCGACACCAGTTTTGAAGTCGAGACATCATTTTGTAAATGGCAGTCAACAAACAATTTTCAACATCGGTTTTGAAGTCGCAACATCAATATCTATTTGGAAATCAAATTTCTTTGAAATCAGACTATGTTGAATTTTCCCGCCTTTTTGGTAGCCATTTTAAATATGGCGGTCAACGAACAATTTTTAACATCAGTTTTGACGTTGCCACATCAAGACCTATTTGGAAACCAATTGTCATTGAAATCGGTCAATGTTGAATTTTCCCGCCTTTTTTGGCGGCCATTTTGAAATTGGCGGACAAGGAACAATTTTCAACACCAGTTTTGAACTCGCAACATCAAGATCTTTTTGGAAACCAAATGACATTGAAAGCAGACAATGTTGAATTTTCCCACCTATTTTAGCGGTCATTTTGAAAATGGCGGCCAATGAACAACTTAACTTCGGTTTTTGAAGTCGCAACATCAATATCTACTTTGAAACCAAATTTCATTGAAATCGGACAATGTTGAATTTTCCCGCCTTTTTTGGCGGCCATTTTGAAAATGGCCGTCAAGGAACAATTTTCAACACCAGTTTTGAACTCGCAACATCAAGATCTATTTGGAAACTAAATTTCATTGAAATCGGACAATGTTGAATTTTCCCTCCTTTTTTGGTGGCCATTTTGAAAATGGCGGTCAAGGAACAATTTTCAACACCAGTTTTAAAGTCGCAACATCAAGATCTATTTGGAAACCAAATTTCATTGAAATCAGACAATGCTGAATTTTCGCGTCTTTTTTGGCGGCCATTTTGAAAATTGCGGTCAAGGAACAATTTTCAACACCAATTTTGAACTCGCAACATTAAGATCTATTTGGAAACCAAATGTCACTGAAATCAGACAATGTTGAATTTTCCTGCCTTTTTTTGCGGCCATTTTGAGAATGACGGTCAACGAACAATTTTTAACTTTGGTTTTGAAGTTGCAACATCAATATCTACTTGAAACCAAATTTCATTGAAATCGGACAATGCTGAATTTTCCCGCCTTTTTTGGCGGCCATTTTGAAAATGGCCGTCAAGGAACAATTTTCAACACCAGTTTTGAACTCGCAACATCAAGATCTATTTGGAAACTAAATTTCATTGAAATCGGACAATGTTGAATTTTCCCGCCTTTTTTGGCGGCCATTTTGAAAATGGCGGTCAAGAAACAATTTTCAACATCAGTTTTGAAGTCGCCACAGCATGGCAAACATTTCATCAATTTACACTTTACCTTCATCTTCTATAGTTTTGGAAATAATAGATGAAAAATGCGAAAATTAAAAAAATTCGGTGAAAAAAGGGCAATAATTCCTACAAGGATTTATGGATTTTCTTCAAAATTGCAGGGTGGGTAGATCTTGATATGCTGAACATTTTTGCAATTTACACTTGACCTCTATCTGTTACACTTTTTGAAATAAAAAATAAAAAATAAAAAAAATATGAAAATTTAACGGAAAAAGGGCTATAACTCCGAGACGGGTTTTCAGATTTTCTTCAAAATCGCACAGTGGGTAGGTCTCATCATGCTGATCATTTTTACCTAACGTCAGATTTTTGATATCTAACGGTTTTCGAGTTATTGGCCAAAAACTGCAATTTACCCCTATGTTCTATTTTTAGCAACGGCGGCCATGTTGTTTTACCTACCGCCTAATCGAACACAATTTTGAGAAGCCATACTCTGGTGATGATTCAGGCCAAGTTTGGTTACATTTGGCCCAGTGGTTTCAGAGGAGAAGATTTTTGAAATTGTTGACAGACGGACGGACGACGGACGCATAGTGATGGCTAAAGCTCACATGGCTTTTTAGGCCAGGTGAGCTAATAAAAAATGCACAACTTTTGAAAATTTTACGGAAAAAGGGCTATAACTCAGAGATTGGTTTTCAGATTTTCTTCAAAATTGCACAGTAGGTAGATCTCATTTAACACTCCGTCAGATTTTTGATATCTGTAACGGTTTTCGAGCTATTGGCCAAAAACTGCAATTTACCACTATGTTCTATTTTTAGCGACGGCGGCCATGTTGTTTGACCTACCGCCTAATCAAACTAAATTTTGAGACGCCGTACTCTGGTGATAATTCAGGCCAAGTTTGGTTACACTTGGCCCAGTGGTTTCAGAGGAGAAGATTTTTGAAATTGTTGACAGACAGATAGACAGACAGGCAGACGGACAGACGACAGACGACGGACGCATAGTGATGGCAAAAGCTCACATGGCCTTTTAGGCCAGGTGAGCTAAAAATGACAGTTCATCAACGTGTATTTTTGTCAAAAATGATCAAAAATCAAAATCAAAGTAGCATGCACATCTTTGATATATGCACAATCAACCTGCAAAATAAAAACTTCCTATCTTAAAAACTGTAGGAAGAGTTATCTGGACAAATGATGTACCCCCTTAATGATGACAAACGGACGGACGGACCATTCAAAAATTATATATTCTCCGCAACTTCGTTGCGTGGGGTATAATAACGAAATATTTGACAATTAAAGGTCATTAACTCCTATAAGGGTATTTATTGGCATATGGGAAGTTCTTGATATGCTGTACATTGACGCAATTTCAACTTAACCTCTATCTCAAACTGTTTTTGAAGTACAGGACAAAATACATAAAATCATGAAAATTTTTACTAATAAAGGACAACAACTCTTACATAGGCATTTAGATTTTCTTCAAAATTAGCATGGAAGTAGATCTTGATATGCTGAACATTTTGCAATATAAACTTTAACTTTATCTCAAACTGTTTTTGATATATAAGACAAAAAATATTAAATTACGTAAAATTTGACAAACAAGAGGCTCTCAAAAGCCTGTATCGCTCACCTGGGCCATGGCTGACACGGACAGTCCAAATAACAACTAAAATTCATAAAGGTTCTACGGAACCTAATGTCTCGTCCGCTCATCACATTGTCATTATAATTCGGCCTATTTTTAGATAAGACTCCTAGGTAGAATTCCATGAAATAACTGGTCTTCGAGAATTTCAGGAAATATACCAAAATTGGAATCAAATATTTTTATACAATGACTGTTTTCAATGAAATGTATGACAAAAGTATGGTTGCTAAGTAGAATTTCCAAAATAATGGTCTTTCATCAAATTTACCAAAACTGGAATCAGATTTAGCAATTTTGCTATTGAAAAAAATATTAATACTGTAATACTGTAAGGAATTTAAAAAGATATGGTTGCAAGGTAGGATTCAAAAAATAAAAAATAACAGGTCTTTGAGAGTTTCAGGAAATTTATCAAAACTGGAATCAAAGGTTTTGCAATTAGACTTCTGAAAATGATCATTATAGCTGTAAAGAATTAAAAAAGATATGGTTGCTAGGTAGAATTAAAAAAAAAACAAAAAACAAAAAAAACAAAAAAAAACAGGTCTTTGAGAGTTTCAGCAAATTTACCAAAATAAGAATCAAAGATTTTTGGGATTTGACTTTTGAAAATAATCATTGTAACTGAAAAGAAATGGAAAAGTTATGGTTGCTGGGTAGAATTCCAAATAATATCTTTTCTTTGAGAGTTCTAGGAATCTTAACTAAAAATTGGAATCAAAAACTTTTGCAATTTTGCTATTAAAAATGTTTGTTTAAATCAAATTTTCAACTTGTCTTGGAGAGCTTCAGGAAATTTACCAAAGTTGGAACCATGTTATTTAATTCTTTAGTCTTCAGAATTATTTTAGATACAAAAACATTGTTTAAATTTGTACGAATAATTAAAAAAAAATAGGTGTGGTGAGCCACGATTAAAAGGCAAAAATATGTCGAAAACAAATAATGATAAAACACCAAAACAGCTTGAAAAGTAAAAAGAAGAGGCCAAACGTTTCGGTCACTAAGACCTTCATCGGTGCTATACAGGGACAAGGAAAATAAAGAGTAGACGTGTCCAACACAAATGGCAGATAAAACTACTCAGTAAATTTAATGCGCGACTGAATTCTAAACACGCTGATCTTGAACCTAATCGATAACAGGATAGTAAATAAAGGTACCCTGTATAAATGCAATAACTCCAAATTTTTCAATCAATATGAATGTTATTATTGAGATGTGTATGTAAAATTGTAAATGTAAATAATTACAATGAAAATAATAATAATAATAACAATAAAGGACCAGATGAGAACTGACAGACAGATGAAAATAATTATGTATATAACTGTTTTTTTACATTCATATTTGTTATTCACATTTTGTTATTTATTACCACTCGGCCGATGCCTCTGCTGGTGGACTGTTAGTCCCCGAGGTTATTCACCAACCCAGTAGTCAGTACTTCGGTGCTGACCCGAAAACCGATTTTATTGAACCTTGCAATAAAACATTTTACAAAATTTTGATTAAAACTAAGGAGTATCTCCCTCATGCATAGCTCTGTCCTTAGCTGAACTTTTTAGATGCTTTTTGGTTATTTGTTCTCCATCAGCTTTTACATGATTTTTGGTTATTGGACTTCCAAATGTTTGGGCTTTATCTGCACTGATGAGACATAAGTTGTCGAAATGCGCATATTATGCAGAAACAAACAAGAGCTGGCGCCCAATGGCAGCCTCATATACCCCCGCTCATTGAACCCTGAATCAATGTGGTAAGTGCAAATTTAATTATATAGGGACATAATACAGTTGTGGAACAGTACAAGTGTGGACACAATACAATACACAATACACAATAAAATAATGAAAAACAATGACGTCTCGGCAAACAGGAAGTGCTTATGGTGTAACCTTAAAATCCGAATACACGATAGATTGGACCATAAGGAAGCTCTGTGCAAAACAACAATTGAATCCCACTTACAGTTTCAGAAAAAATTTTGACGAAAAATTCCATATATTGTACAACAATGAAAAACAATGATGTCTTGGCAAACAGGAAGTGCTTATGGCGTAACCTTGAAATCTGAATACACAATAGATTGGACCATAAGGAAGCTCTGTGCATAACAACAATTGAATCCCACTTTCAGTTTCAGAAAAATTTTACGAAAAACTCCATACATTGTACAACAATGAAAAACAGTGACGTCTCAGGAAACAGGAAGTGCTTACGGCGTAACCTTGAAATCCGAATACACGAGAGATTAAACCATAAGGAAGCTCTGTGCATAACAACAATTGAATCCCACTTACAGTTTCAGAAAAAAATGTGACGAAAAATTCCATATATTATACAACAATGAAAAACCATGACGTCTCAGCAAACAGGAAGTGCTTATGGCGTAACCTCGAAATCCGAAAACACGACAGATTGGATCATAAGGAAGCTCTGTGCATAACAACAATTGAATCCCTCTCCCAGTTTCAGAAAAAATTGTGACGAAAAATTCCATATGCTGTACAACAATAAAAAATAAAGGGCTACGCCGAGCGCAGCATGATACGACCGCAGCATGTCGACCACTGAAATTTGAACAAGTGTAAACTAAAATTAATGTGGACACAGTAATTTGCTGGACACAATAAGGAACTTGACACATTAATTAACTGGACACAAACTAATGAAAATAAAAATTAGCCCTTTTAATCCCTTATTACTAGGATATTGTAAGAGCTAAGAAATTTTGTTGACTACCATCAAGAGAAATCCAAAGAAAAAACTCAGGTTGAAATCTAATGAAAACTAAAGATTTCACATATTTTGAAATATCACAATTTGGCCCCTTTGACCCCTTATAGCTTGGAAACCAAAGAGAAACGCAAAATACACTGCGATATCACTGAAAGCTTACAATGAGAACAATCTAAAGATGAAAATCCAATCAAAATCTAATGAAAAATAAAGACTTCACATATTTCTAATAATTGCAATTTTGACCCCTTTGACCCCTGATAGCTCAGAAACAGTAAGAGCTACATCAAATCCGTTTACATACTTCTGAAAGCTTGCATTGAGAGGAATCCAAAGAAAAAATCCCATCAAAATCTGATGTAAAATAAAGATTTTACATATTTCTAAAAATTGCAATATTGGCCCCTTTGACCCCTAATACCTCGGAAACGGTAAGAGCTACACCAAATCTGTTGACATATTACTGAAAGCCTACAATGTGAGGAATCTAAAGAAAAAAATCCCATTGAAATCGGATGAAAAATAGAAATTTTAGGTATTCTGCATGTTTGCAATTTTGCCCCGTTGGGCCCCTCATAGCTTGGAAAAGAAACATATTATCAAAAATCTAATGGTACAGCGCTATGTTAATTTTTCATAAGGAATCCAATGCAAAAAACTGCATCAAAATAGGACTAATAATAAAAAAATTAAAATTTTTGAAATTTGCCCCTTTTGGGCCCCATTTATCTCGTGAACGGTACATGCCACGTGAAATCCGTTGCCATACTACTGATTGGAAATTTCCTCAGGAGGACACTGAAAGAAACCCCATCAAAATCCGATAAATAATAAAGATTCTACAGTCAAATATACGAAAACATCAAATTTAACCCTTTTTGGCCCCTTTTTTAAAAACGGGTGGGGCCACAATGACCAAAACTAAGCCAAGCCTTCCTTTTATGCCAAGGAACATTGTGTTAAAATTTCATAAGGATTGGTCAACTGAAACTAAAGTTATTGACCAAAAACAAAAGTGTCTACAGACAACGACGACAACGACNNACGACGACGACGACGACGACGACGACAGCACCATACCATTATACGACCGCAAAAATTTTTGCGGTCGTATAAAAAAATGAAGTCTCGGCAAACAGGAAGTACTTATGCGGTAACCTTGAAATCTGTATATACACATCGGACCATCATGAGAAAGCTTTTGTCATTCTGTAAAGTAGTTGCTGAGAAAAGTGTGGTTACGGACGGACGAACGAACGAACGAACGGAGGTAAACCAATATACCACCACTACTATGTAGCGGGGGTATAATTAACAGTAACTTCGGTATTTTGTTATTCATACCTTTTGGGCGAATACTGCCCAAAAAGTGTATGATGCGTTGTTCTAAAAACTGTCTGGATTTTTCACCACTGTCAGTCTTTACCAGAACGACTTGCATGTCGAGTTCATTATGATGTGGTCTTCGAAAATGTTTGTCGACTGGGCACCCTGTTTCTTAACGGAGCGTAAGTGCTCAACGAAACGATCACCGAGGCGTCGACAAGTTTCTCCGACGTACACCATAGAACAGCGTTTACATTTGATGGCATAAACTAAATTTTTTCGGGTATGCAAGAAAAACCGTTGTTAATTCGGAAGGTATTGTTGGGGCCCTGGACTTCCTTAGTTTCCCATGTAAAAGGGCAAGTGGAACATCTTAACCGGTTACGTCTTCTGGTACCAGAATAATCATGTTTTTTTCTTGTTGCGACCACCTTTGAAATTACTCTTGACGAGATGCTGACCTATGCTGGAAAAATTTAATCTCATCACCACTGAAAGGTTTATCATATACAGATGACATTATGTAATCACAGCGTACCAGCAAATATTGCGGGGGGGGGGCATATATGCTTGGGGGGTTGACAATTTTTGCATGGTTGTCTGGAGAAAAGGTAAGTTTGCACATTATTCAAACGCAATAATGTACTAATGCTATATACAACGGAACCCAGCAATGAATAGGCTATACGATGGTCAACCGAATAAAGATCCACACACTATAGTTTCTTCGAACACTTCGACATAATTTCAAACTTTCAGGCGAAAAACGATATTTTCTAAAATTTTACATTTCCATCATGTATGTGAATGGTTTTACTTGTTCATATATAATTAAAAATGCAATTTCACCAAGATTTTGTCACTAAAAAATATGTGATATCAGCGATGCTGGAATATTTTACATTTTTTGTATGTGTGACCGGGGGGAAAGCCCCATGCAGGCTGTGATTAAATTCTTCAGCGCGAGTAGATCAACAATAATGTTTTCCGATGTTTGTACACTGTCGTATGCCTCAAATTAACTTTTTTGGCAGGCGCAGTTTAGTTGGAAGTGTATCTGGTGGTCCGTCATAACAATGGAGTGCAGCATTATATATGCCATCAGAAATTCTTTAACTTATGATATTACTTGCTGGCTGTGTTACCAGGCTTAGGTGAATACCACTAGCTCCTTTATTCCAAGGAATATTTCCAGTTTTGAATGAAGTTTTACGCTTTTTGCCTTGCCTTTTATTTTGCTTGGCATTTTGCTTTTTAGCCATGTTTGTATGCTGCAGAAATTATTTGAGCTATTATGACGTCATGAAACGTCGCCATGACGCCAATTATTCTAAAGAATAAATTTTACATTAAATTGAGGAAATATAATTTCATAATCTAAGAATATATCAAAATTGGCATTTTGAGGGGGGGGGGGGGGAGGAGCCCAAGAAATATTAGATTAAGAAAGAAGAAAATCCTCAAAATGCCATGTTAAACAATATTTGTCTTATATTAAAATATTATATTTATATGTGAAGATGCAAGGGTACTGATCTATCTTTTCGAAAGGGACTTGAATTTTTAAAATTTTCTGTTGTTATTGAAAAATTATCTACATACTATATGACCCCTACACAAAGAGTTTTCGTAAAGAAAAAATGGGAATTTTTGGAAGCAGTACTCAGTGGTTAATACGTCATATTATATATATCTTTCTTTTTAAAAAAAAGTTCATTAAATTAATATCAATTGTCGCTATTTTATTTGGTGTCTTGTATATGTGTTGTACATGTAATTATCTGTGAGTTGTCTTTGTATGTCCATTTATTGTTCTGAAAAATAAAACAATTACAAAAAAAAAGAATGAAGAAAAAATTATTATCACCCTTTGACCATTTTCTGCAGATACGTACATGTCTTACAAACTAGAGGCTCCCAGGATTCTGTATCGCTCACCTGGCTTTCAGATGCCACAATCAAGTTTAACATTTTAAGTTATACAGTTGAACTTAAGTCTCTCAAACTTTGTAAGCTCAAACAACACACCATATTTTGAACTGTATTTAAAGTCTGATCTTGTTTTACTATATTTATTTGTTGGGCTTTTTTGACAAAAACGTACTTGCTAAAGACCACTTTAACATTTTTGTATGTTATCTATGTCATGTTTTGTACGTAATATATGTCATGTTTTGTATGTTATTTACGTCAAGATATGTATTGTCAATGTGTAACTTTAATTTATGTTTTATTATGTGAATAATGTTTATACTCCTGTTATGCAGTATTCTGCGACCGAGTTTCTTTTCTGAATAAATCATAAATAACACAAGTTTTGAAGTTGAGACATAATTTTGTTAATGGCGGTCAACAACAATTTTTAAAACCATACTTTTAAGTTACCACATCAATATTTATTTGGAAACCAAATTTCATTAAAATAGGAAAATGTTGAATTTTCCCGCCTTTTTTGGTGGCCATTTTGAAAATGACGGTCAACAAACAATTTTCAACACGACTTTTGAAGTAGTGACATCAATATCGACTTGGACACCAAATTTCATTGAAATTAGACAATGTTGAATTTTCCCGCCTTTTTTGCAGCCATTTTAAAATGGCGGTCAGGAAACAATTCTTAACATCAGTTTTGAATTCATAACATCAATATCCACTTGGAAACCAAATTTCATTGAATTCAGACAATGTAGTATTTTCCTGCCTTTTTTGGCCGCCATGTCAATAAACATTTTTAATGCGACATTAATATCTATTTGGAAGCCACATTCCATTGAAATTGGACAATGTTAAATCCCCACTTTTTGGTGGCCATTTTGAAAATGGCGGTCAACAAACAATTTTCAGCATCTGTTCTAAAGTCACAACATCAATATCCACTGGGAAAGCAAATTTCATTGAAATAGGATAATATTGAATTTCCCGCCTTTTTTTGGAAGCCATTTTGAAAATGGCAGTCGACGAAGAATTTTCAACACCAGTTTTGAAGTCGCAACATCAATATCTATTTGGAAACCAAATTTTAATGAAATCGGATAATGTTGAATTTTCCAGCCTTTTTTTTTGCGGCCGTTTTGAAAATGGCGGTCAACGAACAATTTGATACACCAGTTTTGAAGTTGCAACAGCATGGCAAACATTTTATCAATTTACACTTTACCTTCATCTTCTCAAGTTATGGAAATAAAAGCCGACAAAATATGAAAATTTGAAAATTCCGTGAAAAAGAGCAACAACTCCTACAAAGATTTTTGGATTTTCTTCAAAATTTCAGGGTGGGTAGATCTTGATATGCTGAACCTTTTTGCAATTTACACTTGACCTCAATCTGTTACACTTTTTGAAATAAAATAAAATATATTCAAATTTAGAAAATTTTACGGAAAAAGGGGAATAACTCCAACACTAGTTTTCGGATTTTCTTTAAAATTGCAGGGCGGGTAGATCTTGACATGCTGATTATTTTCACTCAATCAGATTTTTGATATCTGTAGCAGTTTTCGAGTTATTTGCAAAAAAAAAAAATACAATTTACTCATTTGTTCTATTTTTAGTATCAGCAGCCATGTTGCTTGGTTTTCGGACTAATCGAACACAATTTTAAAACTGTTTACCCTGGTGATGATTCAGGTCAAGTTTGGTAACAATTGGCCCAGTGGCTTAAGAGGAGAAGATGACAATAAACAGCTGCGCCAAGTCGCATGATACGTCCGTCGTCACCCCTTCAAAACTTTAAGTGATTTAGATAAGGGGTTCTCAATTTAGAAGCACCTATAACTGCCTAATTGAGCATGATATCTCTTTAACAAATCAATCTGCAAAGTTTCAAGTGAGCTGATCAAAGAACTTATACATAAGAGTGCGACATGTAAAAAATTGCCATAAAAGTTAGATTTGACAAATAAAGTCCTATAACTCTTTCAAGAAAAATCAAAATTTCGAAAAAAAATACACAGATCGTGAGGCCATCATACCTAATACCTCTGCAAAGTTTGAAGTGAATTGGTCAAATGGTTGTCAAGTTAGAGGGCGACATGTAAAAAAATGTCTTAAAATTGACAAATAAAGTCCCATAACTCTTGCAAGAAAAATCCAAATTTCATGAAAAGGTATACAGAACGTGAGGCCATTATATCCAATGTCTCTACAAAGTTTGAAGTGAATTGGCAAAAGGGTTGTTGAGTTAGAGCGTGACATGTAAAAAAATTGCCTTAAAATTGACGAATAAAGTCCCATAACTCTTGTAAGAAAAATCGAAATTTCGAGTATACAGATCATGAGGCCATCATACCAAATACCTGTACAAAGTTTGAAGCGAATTGGCCTTAGGGTTTCATGTTAGAGCGCGACATTGTCTTGAAATTGACGAATCAAGTCTCAAAAATCTTGCAAGAAAAATCGAAATTTCACGAAAAAGTATACAGAATGTGAGGCCATCATACCAAATACCTCTACAAAGTTTGGAGTGAATCGGCCAAACAGTTGTCAAGTTAGAGCGCGACATATGAAACAGACAGGCGGACGGACAGACAATCGAACATCGGTATACCATAATACATCCGTCATTAGACGGGCGTATAAAAAGTATCAAATTTCTTAAATTCGACCAATAATAGGCACAATAACTCCTATATGGGTAGTCAGATTTCAAGGTGGGTAGATCTTAATATGCTGAACATTTTTGCAATTTAAAGTTGACCTCTATCTGTTATAGTTTTTGTGATAAAAAATAAAGAACATAAAAATTTTGAAATTTTTTTCACAGAAAAAGGGCAATAACTCTAAGACGGGTTTTCGGATTTTCTTTAAAATTGCAGGGCAGGTAGATCTTGTCATGCTGATCACTTTTACGCCAGTAAGATTTTTGATATCTGTAATGGTTTTCGAGTTATTTGCCAAAAACAGCAATTTACCCCTATGTGCTATTTTTAGTAACGGTAACTATAGTGTCGGACTAACCGAACACAATTTTGAATCTAGATACTCTGGTGATGATTCAGGCCAAATTTGGTTAAAATTGGACTAGCGGTTTCAGAGGAGAAGATTTTTGAAAAAGTTTACGACGGACGGACGGACGCCGACGGACGCCAAGTGATGGCAATAGCTCACATGGCCTTTTAGGCCAGGTGAGCTAAATATGCTTAAGATACTGAATAAACCCTTTATATAAAAGAAAATCTTTGATTTAATTACATTGTCAATCTCAATATTTGATCTGCTACACTATAACAGTTAAAAGAATAATGAAAGAAATTAACAAAGACTGGAGTCATTATATCACACATCTATAGAATTATTGTGAAAAGATAAGAATTTTGGCAAGTTTTTCAATGTCCTTTAATCTTTTTTTTGATTTCAAACATTAGTGTTTATTCGTGAGGAACACTATGAGAGAACTCTTATTAAAATAATTGTGTGACTATGTGTATAGTACAGCCCATTTCACAATGTTAATTGATAAAAGTGTAGCATATGACATAAAACAGAGGCTATATTGAAAAGGCCATATCTCGGTTATTTTTGACTTTTGACTAATTTGACTATGTGTATAGTACAGCCCATTTCACAATGTTAATTGATAAAAGTGTAGCATATGACATAAAACAGAGGCTATATTGAAAAGGCCATATCTCGGTTATTTTAGCACGAAAATAAATGCCGAATGTATGAAAATGTTGCAGATTAAGTGTGCTTTTCATAAAAAGGGGTTTGTGATAGAAAAAAAAAATCAAATATGTCTTAAGTGAGCAAGCCACAGTTTCGTTAATTTTACTAGGGTACTTATCGGAGAGTGAACTCCTTAATTCAAGTATAGCCTTATTCTTTATTAGTTAGAAAGAAATAAATAACATAATTTTTTGCTTCAGTTATTGGATATTATGTTTATCTTTAATTCAAAGTACAACAAGTATTTATTAGGCTTTTATTATGTCTGTAATTTTTATTTTAAAGTCAAGTTCACATCAAGAGCACTGTTTTGATATAGAACAATCTATATATATTAGGGAAGCACAAATCTTGGAAGAGATGTGGACTTGTAGGACGTTTCTTAAAGGGGACAATCCAGGAGCTATTGCAACAAAATTTGGATCCATTGACCATGTAGTTTCAGAACAGAAGATGTTTTGAATGCTTCCAACAGGGTCCAATGTTAGACTATGTTCCCTATTGGCAGCAATCTTGTATGTAATGTGGACTTCCCAGACACATTTTCAAAGAGGGCCAACTAAAGACTTTTGTGACCAAGTTTGGTTGAAATAAAAAGATTTAAAAAGATCTTTTAATATGTTTTCCCATATGGTCCAATGTTAAACTAAGCTTCCCAATGATGACCATGACCACCAAGGATGGGGTCAGAAAACTCGAAAATGTTCATTTACTCCATATCCTTTCGTAAAAAATTCAATTAAATGTAGTCCTTGACATAGTGAACGTTTTTGAATTTAAACTTGACCTCTGTCTCAAATCATTTTTGGTATACAAAACAAATTAACAAAATGCATTAAATCACCTAATATTAAACCAATAAAGGGCAATAACTCTTATAGGGGTATTTGGATTTTCTCTAAAATTGGCATCAGGGTAGAGTTTGAAGCACAGAACATTTTTGCAATTTCAACTTAGACTCTATCTCATTTTTGAAGTACAAGATGAAATAAATAATATCACAAAAATTGGATCACTAAAGGCCAATAACTCCTTCATGGGTATTTGGATTTTCTTCAAAACTGCCATGTTTGTAGATCTTGATATACTGCACTTTTTGCAATTTAAACTTAGCCTATATCTCAAACTGTTTTTGAAATATAATATGAAATATATAAAATCAAGAAAAAATTGACCAATAAAGGGTAATAACTCCTATATGGCTATTAAAGTTTCTTCAAAATAGGCATTTGGGTAGATCTTAAAATGCTGAACATTTTTGCAATTTAAACTTAACATCTATCTCAATCTGTTTTTCAAATACAGGACGAAATATATTAATTTAAAAAAATTGACAATTAAAGGGCAACTAGAGGTACTGCTGAACGCAGGAGGGCCCCGCAAAAGGCAGTCACTTCCTTTGTACTAAATTATCAACATTTGTTTATTTCAAAATAAAACGTTAAAAAGTATCCGCAAACCGGAAGTAGTGGCACGGCAAACCTGAAAATAGCTTACACGATACAAATCATCACCATGAAGCTTTCCACCAATTATCAAATCATTCCCAGTTGCAAAGGCCAAGAAAACTTTGACAAAAATTTTCATCCATAGAGTGGTACAATAAAAAGTTAAAGTATCGGCAAACAGGAAATAGTGGCATGGTAAACCTGAAAATAGCATACACAATACAACTCATCATCATGAAGCTTTAGACCAGATATGAAATCATTCCCATCTGTAGAAGCCTAGAAAGCTTTGACGTAAATTTTTCATCCATAGAGTGGTTTAATAAAAAGTTAAAGTATCGGCAAATAGGAAGTAACCTGAAAAATGCTTACATGGTACAAATCATCATCATAAAGCTTCAGACCAAATATGAAATCATTCCCATAAATAGAAGCCCAGAAAACTTTGAAAAAGTTAAAGTATCGGCAAACAGGAAGTAGTGGCATGGCAAACCTGAAAATTGCTTACACAGTACAACTCCTCATCTTAAAGCTTCAGACCAAATATGAAATCATTCCCATCTGTAGAAGCCCAGAAAACTTTGACTAAAAATGTTCATCCATAGAGTGGTATAATAAAAAGTTAAAGTATCGGCAAACAGGAAGTAGTGGCATGGCAAACTTGAAAATTGCTTACACGGTACAACTCATTATCATAAAGCTTCAGACCAGATATGAAATCATTCCCATCTGTAGAAACCCAGAAAACTTTGACGAAAATATTTCATCCATAGAGTGGTATAATAAAAAGTTAAAATATCAGCAAACAGGAAGTAGTGGCACGGCAAACCTCAAAATTGCTTACACGGTACAACTCATCATCATAAAGCTTCAGACAAAATATGAAATCATTTCCACATGTAGAAGCCCAGAAAACTTTGACGAAAAATTTTCATCCATAGAGTTGTATAATAAAAAGTTAAAGTATCGGCAAACAGGAAGTAGTAGCATGGCAAACCTGAAAATTGCTTACACAGTACAACTCATCATCTTAAAGCTTCAGACCAGATATGAAATCATTCCCATCTGTAGAAACCCAGAAAACTTTGACGAAAATATTTCATCCATACAGTGGTATAATAAAAAGTTAAAGTATCGGTAAACAGGAAGTAGTGGCACAGCAAACCTGAAAATTGCTTACACGGTACAACTCATCATCATAAAGCTTCAGACCAAATATGAAATCATTCCCACTTGTAAAAGCCCAGAAAACTTCGACCAAAAAATTGTTGACGGACAGACGGACGGACGGATAAAGTGAAAACTATAGGGCACCCGCATCTCGATGCGGGGCCCTAATAACTCCTACATGGGTTTTGAATTTTCTTCAAAAATAGGCATGTGAGCAGATCTTGAGATGCTGAACATTTTTGTTATAAAACTTAGCCTCTATCTTAAATTGTTTTTGACATACAAGAAGCAATATATAAAATCACGAAAAATTGACCAATACAGGGCAATTACTCCTTTATGGATCCTTAGATTTTTTCAAAAATGGCATGTGGGTAGATCTTGATATGCAGCGTATTTTTGCAATTTAAACTTAACCACTTTCTTTTATAGTTTTTTCATAAAAAAAATAAAAAAATATCAAAATTTTGAAATTTTTACCCTTTACAATCTAAATTGGGTCATCAGATTGTCTTAAAATTTGCAGAGTGGGTAGATCTTGTAATGCTGATCATTTTTACACCAATATCAGATTTTTATATCTGCAATGGTTTTTGATATTTTGCCAAAAACAGTAATTTACCCCTATGTTCAATTTTAAGTAACCGCGGCCATGTTGTTTGGTTTTCAGACTCTTTGGATATAATTTTGAAACTACATATCCCGGTGATGATCCAGGCCAAGTTTGATTTAAAATGGCCGAGTTGTTTCAGAGGAGAAGATTTTTGAAAACACGAATATTTTCGACGGACGAACGGACGGACGGACGACGAACGCAATGTCATGGAAAAAGCTCACCCTGGCTGTAGCCAGGTGAGCTTATAAAGGGCAATAACTCATACAGGGGTATTAAGAATTTCTTAAAATGGGCATGTTGGTAGATCTTGATATGATATACATTTTTGAAATTTGATCTTAACCTTTTTCTCAAACTGTTTTTAGCTCACCTGGCCTAAAAGGCCATGTGAGCTTTTGCCATCACTTGGTGTCCGTCGGCGTCCGTCCGTCCCGTCGATCGTCCGTCTGTCGTAAACTTTATTAAAAATCTTCACTTCTGAAACCGCTGAACCAAATTTAACCAAACTTGGCCTGAATTATAACCAGGGTATGTAGATTCAAAATTGTGTTCGATTAGTCCGTGGACCAAACAACATGGCTGCCGTTACTAAAAATAGCACATAGGGGTAATTTGTTGGTTTTTTTGCAAATAACTCAAAAACCATTACAGATATCAAAAATCTGATATGGGGTAAAAGTGATCAGCATGACAAGATCTACCTGCCCTGCAATTTTAAAGAAAATAAAAGAAACCCGTCTTAGAGTTATTGCCCTTCTTCCGCGAAATTTTTTAAATTTTGATATTTTTTATTTTTTATCTTAAAAACTATAACAGAGGTCAACTTTAAATTGCAAAAATATTCAGCATATCAAGAACTACCCACATAGAAATTTTGAAGAAAATCTGAATACGTATAGAGGAGTTATTGCCCTTTATTGGTCAAATTTTTTGTAACTTTATACATTTTACCTTGTATTTCAATAAAAAAATTTGAGATAGAGCTTAAGATTTAAAGCAAAAATGTTTAGTATGTCAAGGACTACATTTGATCTTCATGGTGGAAGTTGTGGACCTCATCCAAGATGGCCGACAGCGGAGAACTTAGTTTAAAATTGGACCCTATGAGTAAACACATTCAGAGATCTTCTCCTCTGAGACTACTTTGCCAATTGGAACAATACTTGGTCACAACTCTCCTTAGTTGGTTCCCTTTAAACGGAGCCTGTATCGCTTACCTTGCTTAGTTGCCACAATCAATCTAACATTGTAAGTTATACATCATCTTCAGTCTCTCAAACTCTCGTCGCTCGAACACCACCAATATTTTGAAATGTATTTAAAGTCTGATCATGTTTTACTATATTTCTTTGTTGGGCTTTTTTGACAAAAAAAAAACGTTCTTGCTAATGACCACTTTCAACACCATTTTTGAAGTCAAGACGTCAGATTGTAAATGGCAGTCAACGAACAATTTTCAACATCAGTTTTGAAGTCGCAACATCAATATCTATTTGGAAACCAAATTTTATTAAAATCCGACAACATTGAATTTTCCTGCCTTTTTTGGCAGCCATTTGAAAATGGCAGTCAACAAACAATTTTCAACACCGGTTTTGAAGTAGTGACATCAATATCCACTTGGATACCAAATTTAATTGAAAACAGATAATGTTGAATTTTCCTGCCTTTTTGGAGGCCATTTTGAAAATGGCAGTCAACGAATAATTTTTAACATCGGTTTTGAAGTTGCGACATCAATACCTTTTAAGAAACCAAATGTCATTGAAATCGGATAATGTTGAATTTTCCCGCCTTTTTTGGCAGCCATTTTGAAAATGGCAGTCAACGAACAATTTTTAACATTAGTTTTGAAGTTGCGACATCTTTTCAAACTTTCACCTTGGTGCTGTTTTAGGGTTAGAGAAGTAACATGCACCATGGATTTTAATTGGTTTTGTCTACAGGTTAGAAAATGACAATAACCAATCAGCAACCTAACAGATATTCCAACATCATATTTTAACTGGCTGTGTGACGGGTGCCATGCGTGGAGCAGATCATGCTTACCCTTCCGGAGCACCTGATGATACCTCAGTTTTTATAGGGGTTCACACTGCTAGTGCTTTGGTTTTGTGGCGTTTTTGTTCATTTTTGTTTGTTTGTTGTGTCTTTGTCATACTGTCTCAATTCGTGTTGCTGTGATTTTGGATTTATGATTTTGGATTTCCCCTTTCCTCATGCTTGCTTCGGTATTCGTTTGCCGATGTATACTATACCTATTTGGAAACCAAATATCATTGAAACCGGACAATGTTGAATTTTCCCGCCTTTTCTGGCGGCCATTTTGAAAATGGCGATCAACGAACTATTTTCAACACCATTTTTGAAGTCGCCACAGCATGGCAAACATTTCATCATTTTACACTCAACATTCATCTTCTATAGTTTTGGAAACTAGAGGCTCAGAGACTGAGCCTGTATCGATCACCTTACAAAGTGCTTCTATGCCATGCATGACCAAAAATATGCTTATTACCAATGGGGTCTAGCTAGGTTCTCCATTAGCACCCGTGTTTTTGTCTTATCCTATTGGAATAGGTAATTTTTGAGAAGGACCTTCTATACATTTAGTTAAATTTGCTTGAATAGTTTCAGAAAAGACGATGAAAAGGATCGGGCTCCAATGATAAACTATGTCCTGCAAAGGAGGCCATGTTTTTTACCGGATCAAAATGAAATGAGTAATTTTTCTAAAGTACTTTCCGTACATCATTCCTCTAAAGTTTAGTTGAATTTGTTTCAGTAGTTTCAGAGAAGAAGATAAAAATGTGATTTTCCCTTAGGGTCCAATGTTAAACAAAGTTCCGCGCTGGCGGCCATGTTTTTTTATCGGATCGGAATAAAATGAGTATTCTTGGTCAAGGACCTTTAGTACATCATTCTTGAAAAGTTTGGTTGAATTTGCTTCAGTGGATTCAATGAAGATGAAAATGTGATTTTCCCAAAGGGTCCAATGTTAAACTTAAGTTCCACGCTGGCGGTCATATTTTTTATTTGATTGGAAGGAAATGAGCAATCTTTGTAAAGAACCTTTAGTACATCATTCCTGTAAAGTTTGGTTGAATTTGCTCCCGTGGTTTCAGAGGAGAATATGAAAATGTGATTTTCCTATAGGGTCCAGCGCTGGCGGCGATGTTTTTTTTATCGGATCGGAACAAAATGAGTATTCTTTGTAAAGGACCTTGAGTACATCATTCCTGTAAAGTTTGGTTGAATTTGCTTCTGTGGTTTCAGAGGAGAAAATGAAAATTTGATTTTCCCATAAGTCCTATGTTAAAATAAGTTCTGTGCTGGCGGCCATGTTTTTTATCGGAATGGAACAAAACGAGTATTCTTTGTTAAGAACCTTTAGTACATCATTCCTGTAAAGTTTGGTTGAATTTGTTTCAGTGGTGTCAGAGAAAATGAAAATGTGATTTTTCCGAAAGGGTCCAATGTTAAACCTAAGTTCCGCGCTGGTGGCCATGTTTTTTCCATAGGGTCAAATGTTAAACCTGAGTTTCGCGCTGGCGGCCATGTTCTTTATCGGATTGGAAGGAAATGAGCAATCTTTGTAAAGGACCTTCAGTACATTATTCCTGTAAAGTTTGGTTGAATTTGCTTCAGTGGTTTCAGAGAAGAAGATGAAAATGTGATTTTCCCATAGGGTTCAATGTTAAACTACGTTCCGCGCTGGTGGCCATGTTTTTAATCGGATATTGCAAGGAAATGAGCAATCTTTGTAAAGGACCTTAAGTGCATTATTCCTGTAAAGTTTGGTTGAATTTGCTTCAGTGGTTTCGGAGGAGAAGATGAAAATGTGATTTTCCCATAGCGTCCAGTGTAAAACTACGTCCCGCGCTGGAGGCCATGTTTTTTATCGGATCGCAACAAAATGAGCATTCTTTGTACAGGACCTTTAGTACATCATTCCTGTAGAGTTTGGTTGAATTTGCTTCAGTGGTTTCAGAGGAGAAGATGAAAATGTGATTTTTCCGAAAGGGTCCAATGTTAAACCTAAGTTCCGCGCTGGTGCCTATGTTTTTTTATCGGGTTGGAAGGAAATGAGCAATCTTTGTCCAGGACCTTTAGTACATCATTCCTGTAAAGTTTGGTTTAATTTGCTTCAGTGGTTTCAGAGGAAAAAATGTGATTTTAGGCCAGTGGATAAAACTGTGTCCGAGATCCAAGATGGCCGCAAGCGGGGAACTTAGTTTAACATTGGACCTATGGGAAAACACATTCAAAGATCTTCTATCTGAGACTACTTCGCCAACTGGAACCATGCTTGGTCACAACTGTCCTTAGTTGGTCCCCTTTAAAAATGTGTGCGGCAAGTCCCCATAAGATCCTAGATGGCTGCCAGTGGGGAACTTACATGTAGTTTAACATAAGACCCTATGGAAAAACACATCCAAAGATCTCCTCTGATACTACTTGTCCAATTGAAACCATACTTGGTTACAACTGTCCTTAGTTGGTCCCCTTTAAATAATGTGTGCGACAAGTCCCTATAAGATCCTAGATGGCCACCAATAAGCAATATAAATTACATGACATTCCAGCTGGAGAGAAGCCATATCAATTACATGACATTGCAACAGGAGGTAAGCAATATCAATTACATCACATTTCTAGGGGAGGTAAGCAATATATATTATAAGATATTCCAGCTGGAGAGAAGCCATATAAATTACATGGCATTGCAACAGGAGGTAAGCAATATCAATTACATGACACTGCAACAGGAGGTAAGCAATATCAATTACATGACATTCCCACTGGAGGTATTCAATATCAATTACATGACTTTATAACAGGAGGTAAGCCATATCAATTACATGACATTTCAACTGGAGAGAAGCCATATCAATTACATGATATTGCAACAGGAGGTAAGCCATATCAATTACATGACATTCCAATTGGTTGATTGATTGATTGAATATTGTTTAACGTCTACTCAGCAATATTTCAGCTATATCAAGACGAGAACAAGTTTGTTGATAAATAATCACTTTGGGGTATGGAAATGGCCATGGGACGGGAAATTCTGA
>MJUU01005868.1:85466-97527 GCA_002080025.1 Modiolus philippinarum | reverse complement strand
CCTCTGTTAGGATGGCTCATACTCCAAGCTCAGAGGATGCTGCGGGCCTATTCTTCAGCCGGGACCGCGCACGGCGGCATTCCAATTGGAGAAAAGACATACCAATTACATGATATTGCAATAGGCGGTAAGCCATATCAATAACATTACATTCCGACAGGAGATAAGCAATATCAATTACACGACTTTCCAACAGGACGTTAGCACCATCAATTACATCACATTCCTAGGGGAGGTAAGCAATATCAATTACATGACTTTCCAACAGGAGGTAAGCAATATCAATTACAAGACATTCCTAGGGGAGGTAAGCCATATGAATGACATGACAATGCAACAGGAGGTAAGTAATATCAATTACATGACACTCCCACTGGAGGTATGCAATATCAATAACAGGACATTTCAGCTAGAGATAAGCCATATAAATTACATACTATTCCAACATGAGGCAAAGATCAATTGATATGTAGCTGACTGTCATGTGCCCCTAAAAATTCTCCAACACACAAATAAAGTGGATGCAGATAATATAGTCCCAAAGTTAAAGACTTGAATGAGAAACTATGTCCAATGTTTATGAAAATGAGGACAAAATCATGCTTGGAACATGCGAAAGATCGTTATACTAAGAATACTGGAACCAAAGATGAACTTTATAAGTATTAACTAGAAGCTCTAAAGAGCCTGTAACTCACCTGGTTCAAGGCTGGCATAGACAGTTTAAATAGTCTCATTTTCTAGTATGATAAAAGACTTCGATGTAATGGCCAAATGTGTCAGAGGATATGATCTTTGCATGCATTTCCAACAGGGTCCTATGTTAAACTTTGCTTCCTGTTGGTGACAATCTTGAAAAGTACTTTTAGAGGAGAAGATCTTTGATCGTGCTCTCCCATATGGTCCAATATTACACTAAGTTCCCCGCTAGCAGCCATCTTGGATTGCAAACTTGTAGGACAATTTATTTTTTAAAGAGGACTATTATGACCCAGTTTGATTCCAATTGACCGAGTAGTTTCAGAGAACAAAGTCTTTGAAAGTCTTTTCCAATATTGTTCAAATTTAAATTTTGCTCCCACTGGCGGCCATCTTGGATCTGATGGGGACTTGCGGGAATCATTTTCCAATAGGCCAAGTAGTCTCAGAGGAGAATGTATGACCGTGTTTTCCTATAGGGTCCAATGTTAACTATGTTCCTCGCAGGCCGCCATTTAGGATCTGATCAGGACTTGCAGGACACTTTTTTAAAGGGACCAACTAAGAACAGTTTTGACTGAGTATGATTCCAATTGACCAGGTAGTTTCAGTGGAGAAGATCTACGCTATGAATGTGTTTTCCCCTAGAGTCCAATGTAAAACTGTTCCCTGCTGGCGGCTATCTTGAATCTGATGTCGACTTGCCATACACAATTTTCAAAGGGGATAAACTAAGAACAATTGTAACAAACTAGGATTCCAATTGTCCAGGTATTCTCAGAGGAGGAGATCTTTAAATGTGTTTTCCCTAAGGGTCCAATGTTAAACTATGGTCCCCGCTGGCGGCCATCTTGGATGTAATGAAGACTTGCAGGAAACATTTTTGCAAAGTGGTCCAACTAAGGACAGTTGTGATTAAGTATGGTTTCAATTGGCCAAGTAATCTCGAAGTAGATCTTTGAATGTGTTTTTTCATAGGGTCAAGTGTCAAAGCATCTCCCCCGCTCTCAGACATCTTAGATCTAATGGGCCTTTGTCTGACACATTTTTCAATGGGGACCCACTTACAACAGTTGTGATCACGTGTGATTCCAATTAGTCAGGTAGTCTCAGAGGAGAAAATTTTTGAATGTGTATTCCAATAGGGTCCAATGTTAAACAATGTTCTCCTCTGGCGGCCATCTTGGATCTGATGGGGACTTGTGGGAATCATTTTTCAAAGGGGCCCAACTAAGGACAGTTTTAACCAAGTATGATTCCAACTAGCCAGGTAGTCTAAGAGGAGACCTTTGAATGTGTTTCCCCATAGAGCCAATGTTAAACTAAGTTCCCCACTAGCAGCCATCTTGGATGACGTCAGTAACTTCCATCATGAAGCTAAAATGTAGTCCTTGACAAATTGAACATGTTTGCATCAGATCTTAACCTCTATCTCAAATCCTTTTTGAAATACAAGGCAAAATGTATAAACTTAAAAAAGTAACCAATAAAGGGCAATAACTTCTATATAGGTATTCAGATTTGTTAACAGGTGGGTAGCTCTTGATATGCTGAACCTTTTTGCTGTTTAAAATTGACCTTTATCTGTGAAAGTTTTTCTGATAAAAAATGAAAAATATTAAAATTTGGAAAATTTTGCGGAATAACTCCAAGACGGGTTTTCGAATTTTCTTTAAAATTGCAGGGCGAGTAGATCTTGTCATGTTGGTCATTAATACTTCTATCAAAATTTTGATTTCTGTATTCGTCTTTGAGTTTTTTGCCAAAAATGACAACTTACCCCTATGTTCTATTTTCACTAATGGTAGCCATGTTGCAATGTCTTTAGACTCCTAAGACACAATTTTGAATCTAGATACCCTGGTAATGATTCAGACCAAGTTTGATTTATATCAGCGCAATGATTTCAGAGAAGATTTTTTTAAAAAGTTTAAGACGGACGATGGACGATCAAACGAACATCGGATGACGCAAAGTCTTCTAAATAACTCACATGGCTTTTTAGGTGAGTTAAAAAAAATTTAAACCACAGCTGCCTGAAAGTAGTAAATGTCTCGGTTTGCAGTCGAGATGAAAATGAACTTATTCAAAACTTCTTCAACTTTATTTATATACTTCTCCAGGTGTTTAACCGATTATCACTCTGATGGCTTAAGTAAACTACAGATGTTTAACGAAATATTACCGTCATTGCCTTACTATAAATATACTTACTACACCCATAGCTTTAAGCCGAACAGTTTCTTTTCTGTTGATGTGAATTTCAACATTAGTTTCATTGACACTGATCATCCTTATATGCCAGGATATAAGTAAAGAGACAGCGACAGCTACACCACTTGCCAGAATAAAAGTATACAGTATAGAATTGTGGAAATATTTATCTACAAAGTCCATCTCTAAGTCATTGTCATCGTGTTTGTATGGTTCTGCCTGAAATTAAAAGACGTTGAAGTAAAATCTAGAAGCTCCCATATGGGACTTATTTTAGAAAAAATCAAACTGGTCATTTTGTTTCAGTATTATTGATTTAAATTCCTTAAACATATCAACTTTGAGAAACAACAACTATGCATTTACTCTCAATGCTTTAATATATATCTAAATTGAAAAGGTAGTTCATTGCTACCAGCTAGTGTCCCTTGTGTTACTATCTTGAAAAATGAAAACAATCATGCATGTTATTGGAATCTCTTAATATAATGAAAAAATAAAAGTTACGGGTTTAAAATGATATTGTCTCCATTTAGATATTTTACATATTTTTTTTAATTGCAAGTCTCTTGTGTACACAAACGGTATTAGAACTTTCAAACTTTAACAATTGACTTACTAATTACTTGAATATATATATATATATATATAAGAAATACGTTATTCTTTATACCATTATCTCGAGCATACCTATCTGTCTTCTCCATTTTGACCACCACAAATTTCTGGTTTGTCAATAACTTATCAGTAACACCAAGGACAATTTTGTAACACAAGGGACACAAATGGTAACATTGGTGACTGTCTACTTTAAAACATTAAGCTATATTTTTAACAATATCAATATTTTCGTTTGAGGCCCAAACGATGGGACGATGAATTCAAAGTTTATCAAAATTCAAATTTCAAACATGAAAATAATACAAATTTTGATTTCAGTTACACAAAAGACATTTGTATAAAGTACATATAAACATTGTTTTCTTCTTATAAAATGGTTTTTGGCTCTAATCTGTAATACTTTATGGAAAAGAAGAGGTCAATTACTTCATATACTTGAACAGACAATTTACATCCAGATACAATTACTCAAGCAGGTAACAATAGGGACTTTTGGTAAAACAAGTAACATTTGATGTCCACAATACTATCAATTAAAAGTGTTTTACAGCTTGCAAATTTTATTTTTTACTTCTGAAAACATCTTAGTTGTCATTTATAACTTTCATCTTTCTAAAAAAAAATACAGAAAAGCTAACCCAACTAAATTTTAGCGTTGTTAACCTGGATTTGTTTTTTTTTATGTTATGCTTCGGCTACTTATGTTAACTGATTTTTGTGCATTCTGATAGGTCTTCTAGTTTTCTTATATGTTTCGAATTAAGGAGTATAGAATTCCTGATTCATTGTTCTATTTACTTTTAAATTTGCTCTGTATTTAATGGTGAAATGGAAGTTGATCGTTGTATTAGTAATAATGAATGTCCCCTGTGTTGCTCTAAATGTCCATTGTGTTACATTTTTAAAAGTCCCTTGTGTTACTGTCTGTATAATGTTTCAAAAACTCTTACTATTGTGCATAAAGACCTGTATTTTCAAAAAAATGAACCAAAAAAGTATTTTGCTCAGGATTATTACATTTGTTTTTATCATCATCTCGAACATGATTGCAAATTATCAATTTCTTGCCCCTGTTTTTACAAAATCGGTCACTAGTTTTATGTTACGCAAGGGACGGTTTATAAACGAGTGACATATTCATTACTAAGTCAAATTTAATTCGCATTGTATGTTCCCTTGTACAACAAGTCAGCTTGTTCTAAAAACAAATTATTGAATACAAACTAGAGCTGTCGGAGAATGGCAGCCAGTTATACCCTGAATCGATATGGCAAGTTTAAATCTACGTGTGTGTGGACACAATACAGTTGTGGACACAGTACAAATGTGGACACAATACAAGTATGGATACAATGATATACCTCCCCTATTATTCCAGAAAATATATCTCCCCTTCAACTACAACTGTGAAACATTTCATCAAAATCCAAGTACCTGTTTAAGAGGAAATGCGCTCACAAGGTTCGTCTCCCCTTTTTTCAAGAAAATATTTAAAGATGAAATATCTTCCCTTCAAACTTACGGGCATCATTCATATCACTTCATGCACATCTTCAGGTGTAGTCCTACAACTGTCTAACATTTCGGCAAAATCCAAGCAGCCGTCTAGGAGAACATGCGCAGACAAAGTTTAGCCCTTTTTCCAGAAAATATTAAAAGACGAATTATTTCCCCTCCAAAATTTCGAACATCAACCAAATTACTTCATGCAGATCTTCAGATGGTGTACTACAACTGTGTTACATTTCATCAAAATCCAAGAAGCCGTTAAGATGAACATGCGCTAACAAGGTCCATGGACGGACAGACGGACGGATGGACAAGGTGATTCCTATATACCCCCCACACTTTGTATGCAGGAGGTATAATAATGGCCATATTCTGGGTGCTAAACAAATATAAATTAAAAATTAATTTGCAAAAGTTTCTCGGAGCCTAGTGTCTCGCCTGCTCACTGCACTATGCTTCCGTGCTTCCGTAACTATCACCATAATTTGGCATATATTAAATGTGGTTGCTAAGAATTCTAAAAAAAAAAAACGTTTTTTTTTTAGCGCATCAGGAAATTTACCGAAATTTGAATAAACATGTTGGAAATAGTGGTTTTGACTAAAATTCCTACAAAAAGCATTGTTGCTAACAAGAATTCCTAAAAATTATCTCTATTGTCTTATTGATTGATTTATGTTTTGTAGTTGAATGCAAAAATATAATAAAAAAGAAAGAATTCCTAAAAATTGCTTGCCTTTTATAGAGTTTCAGGAAAATTACCAAAATTGGAATCAAAGTTTTGTAAATGCAAAAAATACCGAAGTTGCATAAAAACAGTAAATTTCGATATGCTGTACACGTGTTTCAAGGAGTAACCTCTCATCAGCAGCATTAAAATCAAATAACATGGAAAGCCATAATCCAAAAGAAGTAAAAAAAGAAGTACTCATTTCCAAAAAATATCGAAATAGGAAGCCAAATCCAGTACCAAGGATATCTACCGAGTGCCATACACGGAATGAAGCCTCAGTATTTTTAAGGGGTTAGAATTTCGATAAAAACTGTAAATTTCTATAAAACACAAGGTAAAGTTTTCATGTCAGACAAGACTGACTATTGGGCTTGTGAATACCCTCGGGGACCTCTGGTCCACCAGCAGTGGCATCGGCCCAATAGTTCAAAATGCAAAAAATACCGAAGTTGCATAAAAACAGTAAATTTCGATATGCTGTACACGTGTTTCAAGGAGTAACCTCTCATCAGCAGCATCTAAGCATTGATAAAAATTGTTTTCACTAAAATTCATCCAAATCATAGTTGCTAACAAGAAACCCCCTAAAATTGCTTGTCTTTGAGAGTTGCAGAAAATTTACCAAAATTAGAACTTTTTTTTTCATTTCTATTTTTTAGCATTATGTCTGGTATGAAAACTAGAGGCTCACATGAGCCTGAATCGCTCACCCAGTGACTGGTTTTACTCATTGTCACCAAAAGACCACTAATTCATACTATGAATCAGTTCACATGATGTTACAGTTTTAATCTTGGAGGAGGTACAAACATAAAAATCACAAACTTTGAAGGTGACCACCTAAAGAAAACTGAAACCAGGTTTGGTTCCAATTGGCTCAGTAGGTTCAGAGAAGACATTTAAATGCATTTCCAATAGGGTCCCTGTTTTAAATTATGTTCCACGCTGGCGGTCATCTTGGATGAGGTACGAACGTAAAAATCCCAAACTTAGAGGGGACTACCCAAGGACTATCGTGACCAAGTTTGGTTCCATTTGGCTTGCTAGTTTCAGAGAAGATCTTTGAATGCATTTCCCATAGAGTACTTATGTTTAATTATTTTTCCTACTGGTGGCCATCTTAGATGAGGTACAAACACAAAAAACACAAACTTTGATAGGGTCCACCGAAGGACTATTGTGATAAAGTTTGGGACCTATTGGCTTTGTATTTTTAGAGGAGAAGATATTACGATGCATTTCCCATAGGGTCCCTATGTTAAACTATGTTCCCTGCTAGCGGCAATCTTGGATGAGGTACGAACATAAAAATAACAATTGTTAAAGGGGACCACCTGGAGACTATTGTGACCATGTTTGGTTCCAAATGGCTCAGTAGTTTCAGAGAAGATCTGTGAATGCATTTCCCATACGGCCCTATATGCAAAACTATGTCCTGTGCTAGCGACCGTCTTGGATGACGTGCACACATAAAAATCAAAAGTGTTAAAGGGGACCACCAAAGGACTATTGTGACCAGGTTTGCTTCCTATTGGCTATGTGGGTTCAGAGAAGACATTTTAATGCATTCTCCATAGGGTCCCTATGTAAACTATAATCCCCGCTGGCGGCAATCTTGGTTGAGGCGCACACATAAACATATGTAATCAACAATTACAAAGTTCGCCTCGTTATGACACACGGACACAGTAACCCAATTTGGCCAGGGTGCTCATTTACCATCCCTAATGCATGTATACAAAGGCTATATGATCCTACCATGTACAGTAACCAAGACATGAATTTGGACATAGACTTGAATGTAAGTCAATCATGCGGAAAATTTAGGTCAAACTGACCTAATTTTGCCTGGATGCTGACCTACTGCCAAAGATACATGCACATGCAAGGTCAGATGATCGTACTATGTACAGTTACTTAGATCTGAACTTGGACGTAAACTTGAATGTAAGTCAATCATGCGGAAAATATATGTCAATACGACCAAATTTGGCCTGGATGCTGACTTACCACCAAAGATGCATGCACATGCAAGGTTAGATGATCGTACCATGTACAGTTACTTAGATCTGAACTCGAACGTAAACTTGAATGTTAGTCATTCATGCGGAAAATAAAGGTCAAACTAACCCAATTTTGCCTGGATGCTGACCTACCGCCAAAGATGCATACGCATGCAAGGGTAGATGATCGTACCATGTACAGTTATTAAGATCTGAACTCGGACGTAAACTTGGATGTAAGTCAATCATGCGGAAAATATATGTCAAACTAACCTTATTTTGCCTGGATGCTGACCTTCCATCAAAGATGCATGAACATGCAAGGTTAGATGATCCTACCATGTACAGTTACTGAGATATCAACTCGGACCTTAAATTAAATGAAAGTCAGTAAAGCGGAAAAAAGAGACCTAATTTCCTTGGAGGCTGTGAGATAGCCAAAGATGCATCTGTACACAAAGTTTGATGACGCTACCCTTCATAGTTACCAAGATATATACCTACATTTAAATGCGGACGCGGACGAAGACGCCGGGGGTACTCCAATAGTCCTCCTAAACTTCGTTGAGGCGAACTAAAAATCACAAATGTTAAAGGGCACCATCCAAGGACTATTGTGGCCAAGTTTGGTTCCATTTGGCTTGGTAGTTTCAAAGAAGATCTTTAAATGCATTTCCCATAGAGTACCTATGTTTAACTATTTTCCCTACTGGTGGCCATCTTGGATGAGGTACAAACATAAAAAACACAGACTTTGATAGGGTCCACTAAAGGACTATTGTGATCAGGTTTGGGACCTATTGGCTTTGTATTTTTAGAGGAGAAGATATTTGGATGCATTTCCCATAGGGTCCCTATGTTAAAATATGTTCCCTGCTAGCGGCCATCTTGGATGAGGTACGAACATAAAAAAAACAAATGTTAAAGGGGACCACCTGGAGACTATTGTGATCAAGTTTGGTTCCAAATGGCTCAGTAGTTTCAGAGAAGATCTTTGAATGCATTTCCCATAGGGTCCTATATGTAAAACTATGCCCCGTGCTAGCGACCGTCTTGGATGACGTGCACACGTAAAAATCACAAATGTTAAAGGGCACCATCCATGGACTATTGTGACAAAGTTTGGTTCCATTTGGCTTGGTAGTTTCAGCAGAGAAGATCTTTGAATGCATTTCCTTTAGGGTCCCTATGTAAACTATAATCCCCGCTGCCGGCCATCTTGTATGAGGTACAACCATAGAAATGACAAAATACAAAGGGGACAACCTGAGGACTATTGTGATCATGTTTGGTTATCATTGGCTCAGTGGTTTCAGAGGAGAAGAACTTTGAATGAATTTCACATAGGGTCCTATGTTAAACTATGTTCCCTACTGGATGAGATGCGAACCCGCTAAAAACATGTAAAAATTGTAGTACTTAAAAAGCCTAACACATTTGCAATTCACATTTAACTTCTATCTCAAACAGTTTTTTGAAATAAAAGTATATGAATGTAGATTTGAATGTTTGCGATATACAATTTTAATGTATTTTGGTGAATTTATTTTCTATTAATAGAATTTTGAGTGTAAAAAGTGAAAGCAATCTCTGAAAATGCCATCTTTTAGTGATTTTTCCAGTTATTTCCATATTTGAAGTGTTTCGAAATAATTTGAATGTTTGTGATTTGAACATTTTGGCAAAATAATATTTGATTAATAAAATTTTGAGTGTGTAAAATGAATGCAATCTCTGAAAATACCATCTTACAGTGATTTATTCCAGTAATTTCCATATTTGAAGTGTCTCCATATGATTGGAATGTTTGCAATATAAACTTCTTATGAATTTTGGTTGAAACAAGGGATCTGTGAGCCAATGCTCACTAGCAATACCCCGCTCTCAACTTCAAGCATCTAATGACCCAACTAAACTGGTAAACAAAATGGTAGTTCCTCACAAGTCTTTAAATGCATTCCACAATATGGCAGGACTATACAAAGCTTCTGACAAAATTTCAAGTTTGTATCTTTACTTGTTGCAGAGAAAAGCGTGATGATACCGGTAGTGATGTAGGTCAGAGAGAATAATAAAAATTGACTAAGTCGGTCAACAGGAAGTAATATCCTGACAGGTTAGAAAATGCATCCCACAATATGGCATGACTATACAAAGCTTTGGACAAAATTTCAAGTTTGTATCATTTACCATTGCAGAGAAAAGCTTGACGAAAGTTGTGACGGACGGACGGAATTTTGAAAAATTGACTAAGTCGGTTAACAGGAAGTAGTATCCCGAAAGGTCTGAAAATGCATCCCACAATATGGCATGACTATACAAAGCTTCTGAAAAATTTTCAAGTTTGTATCATTTACCATTGCAGAGAAAAGCTTGACAAAATTTGTGACGAACGGACGGAATTTTGAAAAATTGACTAACTCGGTAAACAGGAAGTAGTAACCCGACAGGTCTGAAAATGCATCCCACAATATGGCATGACTATACAAAGCTTCTGACAAAATTTCAAGTTTGTATCATTGACCATTGCAGAGAAAAGCTTGACGAAAGTTGTGACAGACGGACAGACGGACGGAATTTTGAAAAATTGACTAAGTCGCTTAACAGGAAGTAGTATTCCAACAGGTCTGAAAATGCATCCCATATTAAAGCTTAACTATATAAAGCTTCTGACAAAATTTCAACTTTGTATCATTAACCATTGCAGAGAAAAAGCTTGATGAAAGTTGTGACGGACGGAATGACGGAATGACAGACAAGGGTAAAACAGTATACCCCCTTCTCCTTCGGAGCGGGGGTATAATAATATCTTATGAATAGAATTTTCAGTGTGAAATGTCAACATAATCTCTGTAAATACCTTCTGGAGGTGATTTGTTCCAAATACTTACAAATGGCCTTTTCGAAAAAATGACTTGAACGATTGTGATGTTATCTTTTGTAAATTTTTGGCAAACTTGAGTAGAATTTTTATTCTAAAATGTCAACACAAACACTGAAGTACAATTGGCATGTCTCTTGAATTACTTACATGTATTGATAGTGACTTTCGATCTGTCTAGGAACTATTTATCAACGCTCGGTGAGACTCGATTTTCCCGGTAATTTTTCAATTTACCTGTATCAGTCATCCGTCACTGATCATCTGAGAATAATTAATTAGCTTTTTTTCTATTCGTTATCCGTCATGATTCAAGAGTCAAGAGTCGCATCATTCATCAGTCATCAGCCAATTTTACTACCCTTTAGCCGTCAAAAGTCATGATTCAGCGATCATTCAGGGATCACTCACAAGTCATAGATCAGTCAAAATTGAATGTTGACTGATCCAGGGATTGTATCGGGCGTCATGGGCATTATTACGTGGACGTATACTTACTGTAGCTGTCTGATACCAGTCCTCATGGGCAATATTACGTGGACATATACGTACTGTAGCTCTCCGATACCAGTTTTCATGTGCAATGTTAAGGGGACGTATGCCTACTCTAGCTAACTGCTACCAGGCTTCATGGGCAATGTTAAGTGGACGTATGCTTTTTATAGCTGTCTGATACTAGGCTTCATGGGCAATGCTAAGTGTCTGATACCAGGCTTCATGGGCAATGTTATGTGGATGTATATTCACTGCAGCTGTTTAATACCAGGCTTCACGGACAATCTTAAGCGGACGTATACTAACTGTAGCTGTCTGATACCAGACTTCATGGAAAGTGTTAAGTGGATCTATCCTTATTATAGCTATCTGGTACCAGGCTTCATGGGCAATCCTAAGTGTCTGATGCCAGGTTTCATAGGCAATGTAAAGTGGACTTGTACTTAATGTAGCCGTCTGATACCAGGCTCAATGGGCAATGCTAAGTGGACGTATTTTTTCTGTAACTATCTGATCCCAGGCTTCATTGGGAATGTTAAGTAGACGTATACTTACTGTAGCTGTCTGATACCAGATTTCATGGACAATATTAAGAGGGCGTACTCTAACTGTAGCTGTCTAATACCAGGCTCTATGGGCAATGTTAAGTTGGCGTGTGCTTACTGTAGCTAACTGATACCTGACTTCATGGGCAATGTTATGTGGATGCATACTTACTGTAGCTGTCTGATACCTTACTTCATGGGCAATGTTATGTGGATGTAAACTTACGGTAGCTGTCTTATACCTGACTAAATGGGCAATGTTATGTGGATATATACTTACAGTAGCTGTCTGATACCTGCCTTCATGGGCAATGTTATGTGGATGTATACTTCCTGTAGCTGTCTGATACCTGACTTCATG
>MJUU01005868.1:54005-68816 GCA_002080025.1 Modiolus philippinarum | reverse complement strand
AATTGGATTTCAAAAATATTTGATTCCAATTTTGGTAAATTTCCTGAAAGTCTCAAAGACCACCTATTTTTTGGAACTCTACCTAGCAACCATACTTAAAATGTTTGTGTAGTTTAGGACGAACATTTTCATAAATTATATTTCAAATATATTTGATTCCGATTTTGGTAAATTTCCTGAAAGTCTCAAAGACCACTTATTTTTTGGAATTCTACCTAGCAACCATGCTTAAAATGTTTGTGTAGTTTAGGACGAACATTTTCATAAATTGGATTTCAAAAATATTTGATTCCAATTTTGGTAAATTTCCTGAACGTCTCAAAGACCACTAATTTTTAGAATTCTACCTAGCAACCATACTTAAATTGTTTGTTTAGTTTAGGAAAAATATTTTCACCAACTGGGTTTCAAAAATATTGATTCCAATCATGGTAAATTTCCTGAAAGTCTCAAAGACCACTTATTTTTTGGAATTCTACTTAGCAACCATATATATCCTAGAACTCTTTTAGTAACAATAATGACTATCAATAGATAGATTTAAAAAATAATAAAAACTAGATGTTGTCAGAAACGACAGCTATCCCCGCACTCCCTGTTTGACACAGAAAACAGTTGTTATACACCCTTGGCATAATTTTTCTGNCCACAGACACGAAAATACCTAATTTTCCCCTTTTTGGCCCCTTTTTTGCCTCTTTTTCAAAAACGGGTTGGGCAGGGAACGCGAAATTAAAACCCGGGCTTTAGCTTGTGCCAACAAACATCATACTTAAATTTGATAACAATCTGTTCACTAGAACTAAAAATTTTTGCGGTCGTATAAAAATCCGAAAGCTTATTGCGCATCTACATACTATATGCAACAATTCTATAACAAAATTAAATCCCTAAATCCATAAGTGTAGGAGGAGTTTGTGTCACATGCCACATGTGTAAAAATTGACATCATGGGGCCTCTTGTTTGCACCAAGACCAATATCGAAAATCCGAAAGCTTATTGCGAATCTGCACACTATATGCAACAATTCTACAAGAAAATTAAATCCCTAAATCCAAAAATGTAGGAGTTTGAGTCACAAGAAAAGTGTGACGGACGGACGGACGGACGGACAGACGGAGGGTATAACATTATCCCCGAACTTTCTTCGAAAGTGCGGGGATAAAAATTATGCCCAGGGTGTATAAGAACTGTTTTCTGTGTCAAACAGGGAGTGCGGGGATAGCTGTGGTTTCCGCCAACATCTAGTTTATCTTATAATTATATTCCTGTAAATTTGTCTTCATTAGCTTTTTCACAGGAGACGATAACATTTGTTAAAATCGGTTGGACAAGTAATGATAACGAGGCACAGACACTTTGTCATAGGTTTGCTTAACAAAAGCCTCTAGGGAGCCTGTATTTCCTGCAGGTCAGAGCCACACAATAAAACGACGACAAAATTTTGCAGTCTCATAAAGATGACTTCATGCAGAGAAAGCGTATTTTCATCCCTGTTTTTGACAATAGTAAATATCATTAAAGAGAAACCCAGACGTTCTATCACCATAAAGCAACATTACACAGGTTAAAAAATGGACAAATAAAGTGTAAAATCCTACCTTATCTCCATAGAAATGTTCTTTAAAGGCATCATATCCGATAGTACACACATAAACAGCACCAATAAACAAATAAACTAAAAACAGGAAGAAATATCGGTGGTTAAAGTGTCCAACACAGTTGTTTATCCAAGCTAATTTTTTTTTATTAAGGAAAACATTAATTCAATTCCTTTCACTAAAATACAAAGTGACACTGATTTCTGATTACTGTATCATGTCAAAGTTTTTATATGAGAGTAAGCTCCATCTGCAATTATCCTGCATTATTTTGTATTTTTGATCGCTTCAAATATATAAAATTTGTTAATTGACGTTAACATGAACTTGATATATGAAACAGCTTTCAAGAATTTAGCAATTCACAATATTTTCCCATAGGGTCCAATGTTAACTAGGATCTGCAGTGGCAGCCATCTTGGATTTATGATTAGTACTAAAATCATACATTTGTTTGATGGCCATCATGTCACCATGTCTATTTATAATAAACTTGACATATGAAACAGTTTTCGAGAATAAATAATCTACAAGATTTTCCAACAGGGTCCTGTGTAAAACTATTATCCCTTCCTTAGATGGGAACCTGTTATATATAGATAGAAATTGTAGTTCTTAATAAGATGAAAACTTTTGCTATTCAAACTTGACCTACATCTCAAAAGCGTTTTTGAAAAAAAAAATCATAGGTAATCAACGATTACAAATTTCGCCTCGTTATGGCACATTTCTTCAATCCAATTTTGCCTGGATACTGACCTACTAACCAAAATGCATGCATATGCAAGATTAGATGATCCTCACATGTACAGTCAGTGGGGATCTGAACTTGGATATAAACTTGTGTGTAAGTCGGTCAAGCGAAAAATATAGGTCAAAAAGGTGAGTGAGAACCGAACCGTCAGTCAAAGAACGAACAATCCATGGACAAAGGCAACATCGGAAACACTAAGAAACAAGGACACCACTTGAGTACGGGACAAAAAAGAAAAACGAAGACACACATCAAAGTGACCTCATTTGGCCAAGATTCTGACCAAACATCAGAGGTGCATTTATGTGTAGGGTTATGGATTATCCTACCATGTACAATTACTGAGATCTGAACTCGGACATAAACTTGAATGTAAGTCACTAAAGTGGAAAATATAGGTCAAAGTGACCCCATTTTGCCTGGATGCTAACCTACCATCAGAGATGCATGCATGTGCAAGGTTAGATGATTCTGCCATGTACAGTGAGAGAGAACTGAACTCGGACAAAAACTTGAATGTAAGTCACTCAAGCGGAAAATATAGGTCAAAGTGACCTAATTTTGCCTGGATGCTAACCTACCACCAGAGATGCATACCTGTGCAAGGTAAGATGATTCTATCATGTACAGTGACTGAGATCTGAACTGGGACATAAACTTGAATTTAAGTCACTCAAGTGGAAAATATAGGTCCAAATGACCTAATTTTGCCTGGATGCTGACCTACCATCAGAGATGCATGCATATGCAAGGTTAGATGATTCTACCATGTACAGTGACTGAGATCTGAACTCGGACATAAACTTAAATGCAAGTCACTCCAGCGGAAAATATAGATTAAAGTGACCTTATTTTGCCTGGATGCTACCCTACCCTCAAGAGATGATTCTACCATGTACAGTGACTGAGATCTGAACTCGGACATAAACTTAAATGCAAGTCACTCCAGCGGAAAATATAGATTAAAGTGACCTTATTTTGCCTGGATGCTACCCTACCCTCAAGAGATGCATGCATGTGCAATGTTAGATGATTCTACCATGTACAGTGACCGAGATCTGAACTCAGACATACATTTGAATATAAGTCACTACAGCAGAAAATATAGGTCAAAGTGACCTAATTTTGCCTGGATGTTGACCTATCATCAGAAATTCATGAATGTGCAAGGTTACATGATTCTACCGTGTAAAATGACTGAAATCTGAACTCGGACGTAAACTTTAATGTGGGTCACTCAAGCGGAAAATATAGGTCACAGTGACAAGTTTGCCTGGTTGCTGACCTACCAATAGAGATACATGCATATGTATATTTAGATTGTACTATGTATAGTAACTGAGAATTGTAATCGGGTGAAAATTTGAATGTAGGCTACTCGAAGAGGAAAATATAGGTCGGAGATGACCCTACCCTGCATACTTACTTATACACCAAAATGTGGACAATTCAATTCAATTCAAAGTTTTATTTAAAGTCGATACATATTCAAAAGTTCAACACAAGCTTTGATAAGCTTTTAACATCGACGCGGACGCGGACGCCGGGGGTACTCAAATAGTACCCCTCAACTTCATTGAGGCGAACTAATAAGACAAAATATAAATAATCTTTAAAAAAAATTAACCAATAAAGGGGAGTAACACCTTTACGTGTATTTTGATTTTATTCAAAACTTCCAGGTAGTTAGATCCAATTGATATGCTGAATATTTTGCAATTCAACTTATACTTTTTCTAATAAAAAATGAAAAAATATTAAATTCTGAAATTTTTTAAGGAAAAAAGGCAGATTTCTGGATTTTTTCAATTGCAGGGCAGTTAGATCCTAACATGCCTACCAACGTAAGATTTTTGATATCTGTAACGGTTTTTTTTGTTGCAAAAGACAGCAACTTAACCCTGCAGTCCCATGCTATCTGATCTTTGGTATAATAGAACACATTTCATTTAAATTTTTAAACTGCATACCCTGGTGATGATTGAGTCCAAGCTTGATTACAATTGACCTAGGAGTTTCAAAGACGATTTTTTAAAAATTATTGAAGAACGGACGGACGATGGCAAAAAAAAGTCAGGAGTTCCCCTTATAACTGGTTTATTTATACTACTGAAATCAAGACATAACATTACGGCAAGTTTTCTTGCAATTGACTCGATAAGTGACCTGTGGTTGTTTATATATTGTGATTGTCCTCTCTGAGTCTTTTTGACGGACAATAATGACAGCAGTTGTATGAACACTTGTATGACTTTTAAATCTATGTTTGTTGACAATCCCCTTCAATGATGAAAGGGTTACATGGATGTGGCGTTCCTCGACATTTAGCAAATATTCCGCTCAAAAATGTGCTAGGATTGTCTTAAACTTACTGTGAGGTATGAGCGTAGCTCATTTTTGAAGGCATTACAGTGACTTCAAGATGAAAATCAACAATAAACGCGTTGTTCCATTGCTATGTTTCATCATGTATTTGTAGCGACTTTGTCTGATGTGCATTTACTTCATATCCTTTCATTGTTCAAAACATGTAGCCAATTATGTTTTCCAAAAAAAATTTTCAAGTTTCTAGTTTGGTTTTTCATAGAACCAAATTATCAACTATTCTAGTATGACTCTATCATTCTTAAAAGTTTTACTGCAAACTTTGTTAAAGTCTTTAAGAAACTGAGAAGCGAAAATATTTTTAATTCGAAAGCCACGAAGTGGCTAAAGAATTTATAAAACCACCTGAGAGATGTCATGTGACTAAAGTGAGCGACAAGCCTATTTACATCCATTTAAATGAGCTGAGTACTTCCGTTAATATAGTGTGTAGTAGTTTTTTCCATAATTCCGGTTCTTGTGAGTGGAATAGTAACGGTGTTGCTATATAAAATTGATAGTAATATACAGTATATAAATATAAACCATCTCTATTAAGAAATTCAGAGCACATTTCGCGTAGTTATATATCAAAGATAGTGTTCTCCGTATCAATATTCTTTACCTGTATTTGCTATTTATCGCATATTGATTAGAGAAACATACGATAACCGCCTATTTGGGGTATAGGTATATCAAAACAATTATCTAATTTCCTGATAATGTAAATTAAACATTTCTATGCAGCAAAAAAAAAAATTGCAGATCAGAAGATTTATTTACAAACACTTTTCAAATGACCAGATTATGTTTATTGGTTTTACTATCATGTAGATGAAACTGGAAGACCTTATCTACTTTCATGAAGGTACAGTTTTCATGCAAGCACCCATAGGGGTATCAAGTTAAATCGGCATCTGGTGAAATCGGCACCGGCAAATATAGTGTATTCTGCACCTGGTAAAATTGGCATCTGGTGATTTCGGCACCTGTGTATTTGTTCTGTAGGAGAAATAAAATATGTTGTTAATATGTTTTTGATTCAATAATCAACATTATTTGATCCTAATAATAAATGCAATTTACTAATTATGATTTTGATGGAAAAACAAACATAATGTTTGTTAAGAATAATTATATAATTAGTATAAAACAACATGTGCCAATTTGTAATTATAATTATGTTAGCAAATCAATTGGCCTGATTGAAATACAAACATAGGTTTGAACAATTTATAAAAGATCATAAAAGCTAGGTGCTTTGAAGATTGAAATACAAACATAGGTTTGAACAATTTATAAAAGATCATAAAAGCTAGGTGCTTTGAAGTTAAATTAACTTCCAAGCTGGCTTGTACTTGGAGAAATGTTTCGGTATTTTCATAAATGATCATAAAAGTCCCTTTGAAGTTAAAAAAAACTTCCAACCTTGCTTGTTCTTGTCATTTTGAAATTAATAAATAAATCTGTGCACGTATGATTTGTTTCTTGGTAAGTGATCAAATTAGAGATAAAATTACACGAAATTTCTATCAATACATGTTAAAAATACATAAAGCAATGTGAACAATGCTTTTATTGTTCTAGAGTTCCAAAACCAATAAGTTCAAAGGAAATAATCAACGCCGCTCAATGGGTTCTTTTGTTCTTATTTCGGCGATTCTGGTATTTCGTGTTTGAGTACTACTGGTCTTGTCATTTTTCTCAATTTTCATATTATTCTTTCTGCTATTTCTTTATGCCGTTTTCTTCTTCATATATGCAATAATTTATGAGTCAATCCACTGAAACTTTATCAAATCACTAGTACTACGGAAACAGAAAAACTGAAGAGTTCAGAAGGACTAGAACCAGCAGTTTGTTAAAATGTCAGTGAAATACCAACAACTGCATCAAGAGGACTGAACAAACAAACAATAGAAAATATCAAGGTATTAATTAATTGTGCTGCAAAACTGGACTCCAGACAATGCAATAAAAAACTAAAAAGTATAATAAAACCACTGATAACAAACAAAAAAGTATACAAATACAAGCCAGATATGCCAATTGTATAAAGAAAATGCACATTTACAATACAGGGAAATACATTAAAATCTGGGTGCCGAATTTTCCAGGTGCCGATTTACTAGTATTCCCGAGAATGGCCCTCTCCCCAAATCAAATGGTTATCCCCTTGAACATCAATTAGATTCAACAAATCTGGACACCCATACCCCATACGAAAATCGCCCCTATTATTTCGGATGTATGTAGTGTCTGTTGTCTTTCATCTTAGGTGTTCTGGCTTTTGTCTTGTCTCTGGACTTTGATTTATGTAATCTTGTGCATTTTTCCTTCGATATTCTACTGCCGTAATTCATTTTCCATAAACTGTACTTTCTGTTGGCAATGATAGAATCAGTTCTTTAATTTCCCTAAAAGCATGTAAATTTGTCATTTTCTATGCCGCGGTTCTTTGGATGAGAACGAGTTTTTGCGGTGTGAATATTTTCCGAGCTTTCGAATTTCAGCTTCATCGGAGCTACCTACCTTTAAAAAATTATCACCTTTCTGGAACAATTTTTTGAAGTTAAAAACAAACCCCTTAACTTGTAATGATGTACAAAAATTGATATATGATATAAGTTGTAGTAAAATGTTGAATATTACAAGAAATATTCCACATACGGACTGACGAACAGACAGCTTGGCGGACGGACACACGGATGGAGACCATTAATAGGTCCAACCATCGCAGTGCCATGCCGGTCTTTTTCTTTAAAAAGACTAAGAAATCCCCGAGTCTGTACAATTCGACGCAAAAGAGCAAAAACTCCTATATGGATTTCAGGTTTTCTTCAAATTGCACGCAAGGTGGATCTTACTATGTTGAACATTTAAGTAATTTGACCTTCATTTATTTTCAATATATTAGTCAAAAGACAACAAAAAGATGAAAATTTTATGGAATAATTCCAAGACGGGTTATTGGATTACAGTGGGTTTCCTTTATAGCAAATTCTGCGGGACCTTTAATCTTTTTTTTTTGTTATAAGCATCGTTCGTTATAAGAGAAGCCATGCAGAATTAAAAGCTTTCGAAAAATTATATTTGAAAGATTTTAAGTAAATGCCAGTGTGAAGAATAATTTGTGTTTCATGTCTTACGGCAAATTTCGGAAGTGTCAGGTGCACTTAACTATTGAAATATGTGTTCGCTTGTACTTAAGGGAAGACATCTAAACCACTTGTTTTATCATCTTTTTAGTTAGATTTTTGTGTTATTAAAAGGCTTTTTTTGGTTTCAAATTGTCTTCATTATAAGCCCGATTTCGTTATAAAATACAATAAATACCAATGTTGCATGATAAACGGTAAATTTCGTTATGCTGTTCGGATGTTTCAAGGAGTAACATCAAACTACCGTGGAAGTACATTTATTCCTGGTCTACAATTTCCGTGGTTTTCATATATATCACTATTTCGCCGGTACTTAAATTCGTGGTTCTTGTTCTGTGCATTAAAACTCTATTGAAACAATGCATTTCGTTGGGAACTTAATTTCGAAATCCACGAAAATTGGAACCCCACGAACATTATACTTTCACAGTATATGGAAAGCCATAATCCAAAAGTAGTAAAAAAAGAAGTGCTCATAACAAAAAATACCGAAATAGGATGCCAAATTCAGTACCAAGGACATCTACCGAGAGAAGCCTCAGTATTTTTTCGTTATAAAAACTTCTTAATATGTCTTCAAAAATAGGTTGTTTCAATTGTGTTGGGACTGGGATTTATCTTTACTCCTAGATGCTTTGTTTTGCATCTTCTTAACTTGGAGATGGGGCTGTCTCTTTAACATTTACCAAATTTCCTTTCCGTTTCATATCTACCTAATCTTAAACATTGCAGGGTAGGTAGATCTCATCATGTTGAACATTTGTACTCTTGTCAAGTTTTAGATAGCTGCAATGGTTTTTTAGTTATTTGCAAAACAGCAATTTACCCTTATCTTCAATTTTTATAAACAGCATTCATGTTCGGTCTTCGGACTTAAACATCACAAACTTGATAGTAAATACCAGAGTTATGATTCAGACCAAGTTTGGTAAATGTTGCCCATGCAGTTTTAGAGGGGAGATCTTTGATAATAGTTAATGACGCTGACGACGGACAACAACGCCAGACGTCAACTGATGGCAATAGCTTAGCTCATGTGGCCCTTTATTGAGTAGAGGCTCTGTTTCAGCTATTAGTAAAGTAATAAATCAAGTGAGTGATCAGTCTCATTTTGGTTTCATTTAGAGAATTGGCAGTTTGTAATTACTTTGGTATGTTTAAAATTATGTTGATATTTTTCTAAACATTTGGCTGTATTTAAGAAATTCAGTTAATTTTGTATCAGTTCTACCAAAGACATCGAGGCGTAGGTAAACTTGGATTGGTGTGAATCCCTATTTCCCTAATTTCTTTCCAGTTTTCACATTTCCTAAACGGTCTGTAAACAGTTGTTCTCCTCTCTAGAGAGGAGAACAAGTTTCGTGAAATTTCCGGCCTTTATTCGGAACACGGTCCTTGGCATTTTTCATACAGTCATTACAGAAACATTTTCCACATCTTAAACACGTTAATTATGAATTTTCTCCCTTCTCGTTTAATAAATTTTCAAATGTTTAAAAGCTCGACAAACCTCACTTTCAAACATTTACAAAATTTATTTAACTCGAAGTGAGAAATTTCATAATCAACTAGTTCTCGTTGTGGAAACTCTTTATAAGTTTTAGAACCTTTTTTACAAAAAAACATTTGTAAAATTAAGTTATTTCGGTTCGGTAAATTTGACAAACATAGTAACTTTAGTATATAATTACTTTACTAATCAGTCGAATTATAATATTGTTCACACTTTTGGAAAATATTTGTACAACATTCATTTAGGATTAATTATGTTGTATATCTAAGGCTACGATGATGGTGGTCCATTATCGATTTATGATTTATTATGCAGTATATCTAAGGCTACGACAATGGTGGTCCATTATCAATTTATGATTTATTTTGCAGTATATCTAAGGCTACGACAATGGTGGTCCATTTCCAATTTATGATTTATTATGCAGTATATCTAAGGCTACGACAATGGTGGTCCATTTCCAATTTGTGATTTTTTATGCAGTATATGTAAGGATACGACAATGGTGGTCCATTTTCAAATTATAATTTACTATGCAGTATATCTAAGGCTACGACAATGGTGGTCCATTATCGATTTATGATTTATTATGCAGTATATCTAAGGCTACGACAATGGTGGTCTATTTTCAATTTATGATTTATTTTGCAGTATATCAAAGGCTAAGACAATGGTGGTCCATTATCGATTTATGATTTATTTTGCAGTATATCTCAGGATACGACAATGGTGGTCCATTTTCAATTTATGATTTATTATGCAGTATATGTAAGGATACGACAATGGTGGTCCATTTTCAAATTATAATTTACTATGCAGTATATCTAAGGCTAAGACAATGGTGGTCCATTATCGATTTAAGATTTATTATGCAGTATATCTAAGGCTACGATAATGGTGGTCCATTTTCAATTTATGATTTATTATGCAGTATATCTAAGGCTACGACAATGGTGGTCCATTATCGATTTTTGATTTATTTTGCAGTATATCTCAGGATACGACAATGGTGGTCCATTTTCAATTGATGATTTATTATGCAGTATATGTAAGGATACGACAATGGTGGTCCATTATCGATTTATGATTTATTTTGCAGTATATCTAAGGCTACGATAATGGTGGTACATTTTCAATTTATAATGTATTATGCAGTATATCTAAGGCTACGATAATGATGGTCCATTTTCAATTTATGATTTATTATGCAGTATATCTAAGGCTACGACAATGGTGGTCGATTATCGATTTATGATTTATTATGCAGTATATCTAAGGCTACGACAATGGTGGTCCATTATCGATTTATGATTTATTTTGCAGTATATCTATGGCTACGATAATGGTGGTACATTTTCAATTTATAATGTATTATGCAGTATATCTAAGGCTACGACAATGGTGGTCCATTATCGATTTATGATTTATTATGCAGTATATCTAAGGCTACGACAATGGTGGTCAATTTTCAAATTATAATTTACTATGCAGTATATCTAAGGCTACGACAATGGTGGTCCATTATCGATTTATGATTTATTATGCAGTATATCTAAGGCTACGATAATGGTGGTCCATTTTCAATTTATGATTTATTATGCAGTATATCTAAGGCTACGAAAATGGTGGTCCATTATCGATTTATGATTTATTATGCAGTATATCTAAGGCTACGATAATGGTGGTCCATTTTCAATTTATGATTTATTATGCAGTATATCTAAGGCTACGACAATGGTGGTCCATTATCGATTTATGATTTATTATGCAGTATATCTCAGGATACGACAATGGTGGTCCATTATCGATTTATGATTTATTATGCAGTATATCTAAGGCTACGACAATGGTGGTCCATTATCGATTTATGATTTATTTTGCAGTATATCTAAGGCTACGATAATGGTGGTACATTTTCAATCTATAATGTATTATGCAGTATATCTAAGGCTACGACAATGGTGGTCCATTATCGATTTATGATTTATTATGCAGTATATCTAAGGCTACAACAATGGTGGTCCATTTTCAAATTGTAATTTATTATGCAGTATATCTAAGGCTACGACAATGGTGGTCCATTATCGATTTATGATTTATTATGCAGTATATCTAAAGATACGACAATGGTGGTCAATTTTCACTTTATAATTTATTATGCAGTATATCTAATGCTACTACAATGGTGGTCCATTTTCAAATTATAATTTACTATGCAGTATATCTAAGGCTACGACAATGGTGGTCCATTGTCGATTTATGATTTATTTTGCAGTATATCTAAGGCTACGATAATGGTGGTCCATTTTCAATTTATGATTTATTATGCAGTATATCTAAGGATACGACAATGGTGGTCCATTTTCAAAATACATTTGTTACAGACACTACAATGATGAGTTCTTGGTGGCTTTGGACTGATACATTTCTTACATATGGAAACTGTTTCGGGAATTTCCTGAAAAGGATACAGATCAATATAAAACATTCAATTTTTTAATGGAAGACTATTAACTATAAAACATATTGGGACTAAAATAGTAACAAAAACCTTTCTACTTTCCTTACCTATAATCATTTCTTTTTGTCAGTCTGTTTTCTTTTTATCAGCCTGTTTTCTTTTTGTCAGCCTGTTTTCCAGCAAGTTTCGTAAAAAACTTTTTAATCATGTATTCTCCTGAGGTTTCAGTCTCGTTCAAATCTCGTTTATGAATAATTCTTAAAACTTGCCTTATGAGTGACATTTTTTTTATTGATATATATTATATAATGACCCTCCCATATTGTGTCAAAAAATTATGTACCTACGGCCAGTAGTTTTCGAGAAACCAAAAATTCTAATTTTTGACCAAATTTGACCATTGATCTCCGCCAGAATTTGGCTGATTTTGGGGTAGGGGTAAATACAAAAAATATTCGAGATAAGTACTTATCTTATTCATATCATTTCTTTTCAAAGTTCTTCAAGATATAAATGTCCAACTATTTAAACAAAATATGGTGAGTTTTGACTGTGTACTAGTTGATTGGATTTTGAAAAATCTGGATTTTTACAGATTTTACGAAGTCTTGAATTTGACCAAAACAAGCAACATTTTCTTACAAAACTTTCTTATATAATCATGGACCTATGTTTTTTATAGTGATATTTCTTCAGACTCATGAGATCTAACAATCTGGAAACTTTGAGAGAAAACTTGATGCTAGAAATTGATATTTTAGCCCAAAATGGTCCCAAAATAGGCTAAAATTGATGAAATTTGCACAAAATCGTAAAAAAATAGAGGTTTTCAAATGACTATAGCACAAAAAAATGCACACGGACATATAGCTTCTTTTCAAAAATGAATTTTTCAGGGTCTTAACATTATAAAAATGTAGGTTTCGGGAAAAATTTAATGCAGGAAAAATTTGACCCCTCAGGAGAATACATCCTTAAGTCAGAATTCTTTGCAAAATCAATTGGTTAGCAATTAGAAAAACTATGCATAAAAAATCTTCTGAAATTTCTTGATTATGTTAGCAGAAACACATGCATTATTTTCTTTGGTTGAATGACAGATCAACCTCACTGTGGTATTAATGAAGGAAAGATTACAGGAAATAATTACAATGCCGAACATTACAATCAATTGCCACAATCCACCAGGGAACTGCACGAGAAAAACAACTAGAGGCTCACATGAGCCTGTATCGCTCACCTTGTGACTGGTTTTATTCATTGTCACGAAGAGACCACTCATTCATACTATAAATCAGTTCACAAGATGTTACATTTTCAATCTTGGATGAGTTACAAACATAAAAATTACAAACTTTGACAGGGAACACCCAAAGACAATAGTAACCAAACTTGGTTCCAATTGGCTCAGTAGGTTCAGAGAAGACATGTGAATGCATTTCCTATAGGGTCCCTATATTAAACTATGTTCCACGCTGGCGGCCATCTTGGATGAGGTACGAACGTCAAAATCACAAAATTTGAAGGGGACAAGCCAAGGACTATTGTGACCAAGTTTGGTTGAATTTAGCTTGGTAGTTTCAGAGGAGAAAATCTTTGGATGCATTTCCCATTGGGTCCCTATGTTAAACTATGTTCTCTGCTGGCAGCCACCTTCAATGAGGTATGAACATAAAAATCANAGACTATTGTGATCAAGTTTGGTTCCAATTGGCTCAGTAGTTTCAGAGAAGAAGATCTTTGAATACATTTCCAATAGGGTCCTATGTTAAACTATGTCCTGTGCTGACGACCATCTTGGATGAGGTACGAACATAAAAATCACAAACTTAATAAAAGGGACTAGCCAAGGACAATTGTATCCAAGTTTGGTTCCTATTGGCTTATAGTGGTTACAGGAGAAAAGGTCTTTGAATGTATTTCCCATAGGGTCCCTATGTTAAACCATGTTTCCCGCTGGCGGCCATCTTGGATGAGGTACAACCACAAAAATCACAAAAATCACAAACTTCAAAGGGGACCACCTGATGAATATTGTGACAAAATTTGGTCCACATTGGTTCAGTGGTTCCAGAGGAGAAGAACTTTGAATGCATTTCCCATAGGGTCCTAAGTTAAACTATGTTCCCTAGTGGCGGCCATCTTGGATGAGATGCTAATCTGCTGGACATATGTAGCAATTGTAGTCCTGGAAAAGCTCAACACTTTGGTAATTTACATTTAACCTCCATCTCAAACAGTTTTTGAAATAAAAGTAAAAATGTTAAAAAATCTTGAAAATTCAAAGACTAGAGGCTCTCAAGAGCCTGTATCGCTCACCTGGCTTTCAGATGCCACAATCATGGTAACATTGTAAGTTATACAGTTGATCTTCAGTCTCAAACTTAAGTACCTCAAACACCTACAATATCTTGAACAGTATTTAAAGTCTGATCATGTTTTACTACATTTCTATGTTGGGCTTTTTTGACAAAAAACGTTCTTGCTAAGGACCACTTTTGGCACCAGTTTTGAAATCCAGACGTCATTTTGTAAATGGCGGCCATCCAACAATTTTCAACATCAGTTTTGAAGTCGCAACATCAATATCTATTTGGACAAAAAAAATTCATTGAAATAGGACAATGTTGAAATTTCTCGCCTGTTTTGGTGGCCATTTTGAAAATGGCAGTCAACAAATAATTTTTAACATTAGTTTTAAAGTTGCGACATCAATACCTATTTAGAAACCAAATTTCATTGAAATCAGACAATATTGAATTTTCCCGCCTTTTTAGCGGCCATTTTGAAAATGGCGGTCAACGAACAATTCTTAACATCAGTTTTGAAGTCGCAACACCAATACCTATTAAAAAACCAAATTTTATTGAAATCGGACAATGTTGAATTTTCCCGCATTTTGTGGCGGCCATTTTAAAATGGCGGTCAACGAACAATTTTCAACACAGGTTTTGAA